>JAOXNR010052197.1:0-17273 GCA_028571225.1 Parsonsia alboflavescens | reverse complement strand
CCCACCCCGCGCCCCCCTATTTGTCTCCACTGCTTTCTTTTAAACCACAAAAATATTGGATAAATATGCAAAATATAGGAAAACTAGAATTGTGATTGCTATTGGGTTACATTACCTGACAATCATACTCTATGTATTTATTTTACAGAATTATCAAATTCATACTATTTTTTTAAAAAAATTTTAATTAAAAAAAATTATATATATATTAAGAAAATTCTTTAATAAGAAAAAAATAACCACAAAAGAAAATTTTGGGATTCACTTCTGATAATTCGTTAATTTACTCTCATTACTTATTGATGCGAGATTTTTTTTTGTTTTTTTTTGCAATTTTTAGAAATTGCAGTTTTGATATATTTGAAACAACCAAATTAAGAAATCCTAATTCCTTGCAATTCTTAGATCTGAGTGAAATGATTATTTAGTCCATCCCTCTTAATTATTCCCAGTTGATATGATGATATAGATGGCTATGTGCTTACTCAGTTCTAGCTAGGATGATGCTAGTATTTAGCAAGGATGGTAGTGCTTTGGATTGAAGGAGAAAGTCTCTTACGCGCGAAACTCCTCCCACTAGTCACGACAAGATCTCTCGTGCCAGCAAAATGTAAATTAGGGATGTGCACGAACTGGCAGAGGACTGATGGAGAGGACGCTACGGGGGGCAATGGCTGTTTAGAGTGAACCAACCGTTGAAAGCCTTTGTTCTATACCCGATGGGTTTCGAACCCCCATCTGTCGTTGGAGTTAATCAAACGTCACGTCAATCTTACCAACTCGCCTATGCCCCTGAGGCTAAGGATGGTAATGCTCATTATTATAGAGGTTGAGCTAGAAGGAGGAGTCTAATTTTTGTAATATTTATTTGTGTTTTTGTTAATGTTATTAAATATTTGCGTGGTTTGTGATTGAAGGCTCTTTTTTTTTTTTAATAAATTTTTAAAAAGAATCTGAATGACTGATTTTAAATATAATGGTATTAATTTATTTATAAAATTTTAAATAATTCAATAAATAAAATATTTATTTCAGTATAATTTAAAATAGAAATTATAACATTCAATTTTGAATGAAGACATTAATAATTTTGTAATTCAAACTTGAAGAGGCCATTGATCCAGTACTGGCCTTTTGAAGCTTGAGGAACCAAAATAACCTGGATTTGCTTCTAGCTCGGACTGTGCATATTTGAGGAGCGTTGGATCTGGGGGTCAAGTTCATCAGTCGGCCGCCGCACGTGACATGTGGTACATAAACCTAATTCCAATGGATCAGAAAGCTTTGAAGTGATCACCGCGACAACTTTCGTTGCACAACGTGTCAGTCATTAGAAACTCTTAAATATAATTATATTACGTGTGAAAACTGTCATTGTCTCGCTTATTTATAACTACTTCCGTTACATGATAAACGTGGCTTTTGGAAGAAAAAAAATTGTTTCAAAATAGAACATATTTTATATTTTTAGAAAAACATATTTAGTCGATTTTTTATTTTTCAAGAAGCATTTACTAATTTTTTTTAAATTATCTTTTTAATCAAGTTAAATATTATGATTCAATTTACATGAGCATTATTTATTATAAAGGTATTTTAGTTCAAAAAAAATACTCCCTTCATCCTTATTTATAAATTATTTGTAATTATTTTATTAATATTAAGGTAAAGTTTTTTTTTTCTCAAAATGTCTTTAAGAAGAAGAACATTAACAAAGAAAAGGAGCAAAATATTTTACTGAAAAAAAAATGAGTAATATTGGAGGGGGGGGGGAATGGGTAAAAGATTCCTTAACTGTTAACCGATAACTTAAAATTAGAGATAAAAATAATAAATAGGGATAGAGGGAATATTAATTACTGAAACAATTATTACTTAAGTTTGTATTTTCAAAATTTAACAATTTCTAAAAATAAGCTAAAAGGGTGCAATTTCTTATTTCCCTTTATTCACAATAAATGAAAGAGCACATTAAAGAAGGGTAAAAATAAAAACATATTATATATATTGAAAATAACAAAACGATTTATATTTCTCTCGTTAGTTTAGTGGTTAGTAGCAAGACTTTTGACTGAGATGAGGGTAGGTGGGGTAAACGACATATGTTGTAGTTGAATGTAATAAAAGCTAATAAAAGTTTTGTCTCAAAATATTAACCATTATTTAGAATCGAGACTCAAGATATAATTAATTTTTACCTTTAATTAGTCCATAGTTACAATAGATTGCATTTTAATTTGTTTAGTTTTTCTTTTAAATATCCTTTTTCAATTAACGAATTTATCCAATAAGATTCTAGACCTTTTTTAAAATATATATATATTATACTATTAATTTAAATTTCTAATAAATTAAAAATAACATTTAAACAATTAGAAGAAAAAAAGAAAAAGAAAAAGCTGCTGTTTAGTTTCCTTGAATGGAGGTAGAGATGCCAAAATCTATGAGTACTCAAATTCTCATTTAAATTAATAATAAATAAATGACATTTATTTACATTCAAATCACTTATAAATTCTTTAAGTTATGATTTATAAAGAATTTAAATATAAGTAGTCATGCTTACACATTTGACTTTTCCTTTAAATTAGAAAGTAATTTATGAAAAATTTAAAAAACACTCCAATTTTTATATTTACCCTTTTTAATCATTTCTTAATATTTCTTTTTTATTTTTTTCTTATATTTCACATTCCGCCCCCCCCCCCCTTCTCTTTTCCCACCTTTCTTTTTTTTTTTTTAATAAAAAAACACTTTCATTTTAATAACATTTTAAACTACAAAGTTAGTTTAATAAAAAAACCTCCAACACTCCAAATTTTCGTTCTTACTAGTTTTTTATTTCTTCACATTTCTCTTTCATTTTATTTCTTCTTATATTTCACATTTTTCATACTTACTATTTTTTTATTTCTTCACATTTCTCTTTCATTTTATTTCTTCTATATTTCACATTTTTGCTTGATTTTTTCTTTCATAATCTTTTTTTTCTTTTTTACTTTTCTTTCATTTTTTTTATTTGAGTTTTTCTTTAAGTTATATAAGTAGCATATAAAAAAACAGACAAACACTCCAATTTCATACTTACTTTTTTTAATCATTTCGTCATATTTTCCTTTCTTTTTTTATTTTTATCTTCTAATATTTCACCGTCCCCCCCCCCCCCCCACCATCTTTCTTTCTTTTCTTTACTTCTCCCCCTTTTTTTTCCCTCTTTTCTTTTAAAGAAAGAATTTTCATTTTCTAATCCCACCACTTTACCCTTAACCCCTTAACAATTCCCCTCAAATCCCATTCTTCAACCATTCATTCTTTCATATCTTTTCTTCTTTTAATTTAAAATATTCAATTTTTTCCCTCCTTACTCTAAAAAAGAGGAAGTAAAATTATCTCTTGTGCAGGATTGAAAATTACTTGCTTTGATTTGAAATGAATTTTAAAAGAAAAAGGAAAGGAAAAGAAAGAGAGAAGAAAAAGTTAATAACTTAATTAATTATTTTTCCTCCCTCATCCTTCTTCTCTTGAGTGTTTGAATTTTCATTTTCTATTGAAGCTCGAGGTTTCAACACAATAAGTTGTTTAAATGCATTGAATACTCTCCAAATAAATATAAACGTCAATTCAACAATTGATGGACTCTTCTGCATCTAAAAGTATATTTTTAGTCCTGTCTTGTAGTTCAATAAAGTTTGATTTTATTACCTGTATAGTAATAGGGAAGATAAATTCGATCAAGTTTTACTATGAACTATTCAACTAAAAATTTAAACACACCCACAACAAATTGTATTAATATAAGGAGATTATTTATTTTTTCCCTTTTCTTTTGTTATTTTATGAAGTGCTCCAGATTTTTATTTTTTTAATAGGGTTTTTCACCTATTTGGTTCCATCAGTTTAAGGCAAACTATAAAATTGTCCCAAAAGTTTTTTTAAAGCCATAGCGGTCCCACGTGATTTTATGACCCGTCATAATGATCCACATAACCTTTTCCGGCCATTCCCACAACGGAGCAAGACACGTGCCCAGCATTTGAGAACAAATATATCTTTTAAAAAATTCTTTTTTCCTATCTAGTCCCACATGTTTGGGCAAAAGTATATAATGATCTCACATAATTTTTTCTCAATCGTTATAGTAACTCATGAATTTACGAACTCCTGTAATAATCCAAACAATTTTCTCTAGCCATTCTCAAAGCAAGTCGCTTGTTGAGCACATGACTTACTAATAAGGGCAGGTATGTTATTTCAAAAAAGCATTCACAATCATCAATAATTCAACTCTAATTCAACCTAACAACGATGGTATTGTGGTTTATAGGTTTTCTCTTTTGCTATTGTCTTGACTATCATCATTGTAGTGGTAAATAAGTAACAGAGTTTTTTTACAAATTAACTAGCGAGTCTCCCTAAGAAGAGAAATAACATTCTTCACACTTTTTTTTATTAGTGACTTCGAATCCTAGTTTATGTTTTTCAGCCAAATTTATCTTGAATAATCATTCAAAGGCAACCCCAATTTATTTCTTCAATTTCTCTTTAGCAAAAATGAGTTAAAGGAAAATAATGCAAGTCTAATTTAATCAATATGCGAAAAGTTGAGATAAGTTTAGAAATTCTACGAAATTCAACAACCACAAAATGATATCTGATGGTTTAGTGTCATCTTTGTTATTTATATAGCATATATCATTATTTTTATTATAATCTCATTTCAGAGCAATATATTTAGATTACCTAATTTTTTTTTTTTTTTTTTGCAAATCAAGATATGCATCTTGATTAATCCTTCAAAGTCGAACACTGGTTATTTGTTCAATCTTCCTTTAGCATTTAGTTTGCAAGAGGTCAACAATCTGACTTTTTTCCCCAAAAAGATGATTATCAAGGCAAATGACAAGAGGAATTAGAAAACCTTTTAGTATTGTTTTAGTCTGTTTGATAATTTTAGAATGGGAAGAAGTGATTAAAATCTATCAAGGAATAAGGGAATGTACTTCTGATTCACCCAAGTAAATGATTCAATCAATAAGAAAGGTGTTTATGAAGATGAGGATCAAACGGTAACATATAGACATAAGTAAGTGCTACAATGGAAGATGAGGAAACTTGTCTAAATGGGCTTGAGGAGATGAGAGGAAAGACGGTGGTTTATGAAATTAGAATAAGGCTGCATAAGTTTGAGGAGTACATGAGCAATATATTAGCAATTCTCAATATTCTAAGAGGAATTTTGTCTCATGTCATATCATACCTTGAAACTTTGATTTGGATTTGGCGTTGAATTTGATTTTAGAAAAAATATATATATTTTGAAATTTGAATTAAAGTTGGATTCTTGATGATTGTGAATATTTTCTAAAATAGCATACTTGCTCTCATTAGTTAGTCATGTACTTGACACATGACCTGCTTTGCTCATTGAGAATGGCTGGAAAAGGGTTGTTTGGACCATTAAGACGGTTCGTAAACTCATGAGAGAGTATAGAGGTTGAGAAAAAACTATGTGGGATCATTATATACTTTTGACTAAACATGTGGGGCCAAATAAGTGAAAAGAATTTTTAAAATAACATATTTGCCCCCACGTGCTAGGCACATGACCTGCTCCGCCGTAGAAATAGTCAAAGAAAGGTTGTGTGAACCACTATGGCAGGTCGTAAAATTATATAGGATTGTTATAGTGGAAAAAAAAAACTTTTTCGACCATTTTATAGTTTACCCCAAACTAATGGGACTATATTTTCAAAAAGCCTAAAAAAATATTACCAAAAGATTCTTATAATACCGTGAATTATTGTAGAAAAATTAGAAGAAGTATATTAAGATATTTATTCTACCTTAATTGGTGGAACACTTATTGATTTTTATTATCATGTAAAATTATCTCGTATTTTCATACACATATATAATCATTAAAAAAGAGAGATAGAAGATTAGAGGAAAAATTAAAGATCAAATTAATAATTTAATATAATCTTTTTAATTGCCTGAATCGTAATGTAAAAAAAAAAAAAAAAAAAGGTAATCACCAATAATATATTAGTGGTGGGTAGGGTGGGGTGAAGTTGGCGAGGCGTTGTGGCGTGGCGTGAGGTTGGGTGGCTGTGGGTGTGGCGTGGGAAGAAGGAGGGATACGTAGGTATATTTATAATGATTTAATTAAAGAATATTAAAAATATAATATAAATTAATATTCAAACTTAAATCAAATGATTACTCACAATCACTTACTTATGTATCCACTGGTTTTGATGATTTATAAATGATTAATCATTTAAATTAATATTAATTAAATGAATAATCATGTCATTTATTTAATTACAAATTAAATGAGTACTCATTAAATTATAGAGATAAGCTTGGTAAGGTGTGGTAGATTAATTTTGAGTACCATATAAAAGCATATCTAGTATTTTTATATCTAAAATTATATGTACCTATATTTTCCTAATCTTAGGAGGAAAGAAAAGAGAAGAAATATTATTTAAGAAAAATCATGCACTGAACTCATATTACAAATAATATAGAGTGATGAAAATTTAAAATGTGAAACGATTATTTGAGAATTCACTCAGTGCGCAGTTTTCTTATAATTAATTGTTGTTTTTAATTTCATTTTTAATTGTGAGGGAAATCTGTTTTGCATTTTAAGAAGGGAGGGAGAGCCGTCACATTTCTCTCTTTTAGATTTTTTTTTTCTGAAGACACTACACAGATCTTCTTTTAAACCCTCTGAAACATTATTTATTACTGTATTATTTTTTATCAGCAAAAAAATTGTAAGTTTAACTTTCCATTTATTTTGAGATTGAGAAACTAAATTTCAACTCCCAAAAAAAGAAAGAAAAATGCCCAAAAAAACAGCAAACCAAAGAAATTTGCCATTTCATTAAGTAAATTCGGAAACAAACGAATGAATCAATGAATTACAATATTTCCTACATATAAATGACTCCAGCCTCTTAATTCCTAGTAGTCTAACTCTGCGCTTTATATTTTTTTCCTTATACCAAAGTAGAACATGAAGAAGTGGAAGGATCGTACAAGGCTGGAAGCAAGTATTTCCTTTCACTTGTACCATGTGCATTGTAACTTGCACCAGTTGTCCGGTCGATCAACAAGTTTCCGGCATAGCCTGGGTATGCCCCTTTGCCATAGACCCCGGGGCAAGCTGATGCAGCCTCTAGTGGTGCATCAGCTGGTCCTTGGTAGTAGCCATTTCCAAAAGGGTTCGTCGCAGTTCCGGCCAAAAGGCTAGCCAAGTTGATCACCATTCCGTCCATGCCTACATCGTTGTTTGGTGCAACCAATGGTGGGCTCTGGGGTCCGTAGATTGGCTGATGGAATGGCCAGGCACAGTAGCCTGGGCATTGTATCTCGGCATTACCGACCCAGACATATGCGAATCTGTAGCTTTTGCCTCTAACAATAGAGCCCTTTGATGATCCGTGAGTTCCACATCGGTTCATGCAGAACCCATCAACGGCAACATCAGCCGCTGTCAGAACAACATTGATGGCGTTCATTTGTTCGCCTTTGGACGCCAATTGTACAATTTGTTTCTCTGAAAGCTTCTTCCCGAGGGAGTAACTCTCCTCCAAGATTTGCTTACCCAAATTGAGGGACAATGAAGAGGGCCTCTTGGAGCTGGCAAGGTGGTAGTATTTCTCTGTGGTTTTCCACCACTGGGCAACTGACGGTTGGCTCTGTCCCTTGATTGATGAAGATGAAGAAAGAGAGGTGATGAAATCGGAGATAATGGCCTTTTGGCTTGGCTTGAACTTTCCATACCATATCAAATTGACAGAGATTTTTCCACTCAGAAGTGGACCTTTATGGTAATGCAGTAGCTGGTTTTGCGGGTCTTGTACCAATGTACTAAGCTTTCTTGAAGAAGCAAAACACAAATTGAAGAGAGAAATCACAAGAAAGATCTTCAAAGCAAAAGAAGCCATTTTTGTAGTAGTTGTTTTCCTCTTACAATTGAAAAGGGAAGTAAAGCAAACAAGATTAGCGGAGTAGAGAGACGACTGACCGAAGATGAAATGTTCGTAGATGAACTTGGTGGGATGGCGTTGGAGCTGGACGATTGAGCATTTATATATAGGAGGCCGAGGAATAATTTAGAAATTAGTTTAATTAAATTAATAACAATATTAAATTCGAAAAACACATAGCGTGGATTTTAGATGTGGCTTGGAAGAAGCTGCTGAGAAAGAGACATTTGCTTAGCAGGAACAAGATGTCCAACGGATAACCTAAATTGAAACGCGTAGTGCGTATTTATTGTCATTGCGGAAGGTGCTAGCTAGCAACAGTTCAAACCCCAAAGGGCATTTTACAGCTTACAGGAGTTGAGCGCTGCATACTAGAGTATTACTAAAAGCCCCTTGGGCTTCCATCCACTGTTTTTGGTCTTAAATTTATTTATTTTTTCTTCTAACATAAGGTTGTTATATCGATATTTAAATAATAATAATAATAATAATATATATTTCTTTAAAATGAGACAAATGGTATCCTAATGGTTGAGAAAATAAATAAAGTACCATACTTCTGTCCAAATCCTTAATTATTATCTTACATAAATTAAAAACTTTTAAATTTAATTACATTATACCTAAAATATCTTTTTTAATCTTTTAATGTAACATTTAAGTGTAGTAGGAGGGTATTTGGGGAAAATGGTCCGTATAGAGAAATCCAGAGACGCTGAGGCTGGGAGGTGGACAGGCTGGACACCGTGAAGGGGAAGTAAGTAAAGTTAGTGGGGACAGAGGTTATTGGGAAGCCCGGGGACAGCATCCAGTTGGCAGTGAGCATTTGGGGGTCATTGAATAGTGTGACTGCGATGGTATCCGAGGGGAGGTGGGGGCGACGCGCCCTTAGCCTTCATCATACTTCTGTTCATAGTCATAGGAGTAGGCATTGGCTCCCACACACAAACTCCTCGTGATGTGAGCGCCAGCAAGATCAAGCCCATACTACTTGACAACTGTATCTCCATTCTCCACGTCATCCTCCTGCCATATCCTCACCTTTAAGGTCAAAGGACGAGCCCATCCTTATCCTTTGGCTTAAAACGTTGACTAATATTGCCAAAATGCCAACTAAAATTGAATTCAATTGATTACTAAATATCGATTTTACTAAGACGCGTTCTAATCGTATCATAATGGAATTTTTGCTGCAGCACTCATGCAGTTAATCAAGCAGAGCAAGAATTTCGTTAAAATAACGATTGGAACATGCATTAAGATACGTTTCGAAATATGCCTTAACAAATCCGTACTAAATTTTACACTTCGATTTTCTAGCTAACAACTACTGTTACTTTATTTTTGTTTTGGTTAATGAAAAAGTGATCCGTTACTAACTGAGATTAGTAAATTACTAATTTGTCATAGTTTTTTATGACAATATATTTTTATATTAATAATAAATCTACTTATATCTAGGAGAAATGAAATAGGGTGAATTGTTTCCAAAATTTGAAGATTATAGAATATATCATAATATAAGTAATTTAGGAAGAAAAATTAATCTTAATATGCAAAAGGGAAAAAAAAGATTAATCACTGATTAAAAGATAGGAATGAAATCAAGTCTAGCGGTAAGAGGGAAAGAGATTAATAGTATACGATAAGGGTAAGTAGAATCGTTTTAGTTAATATTATGAGGTATATAAATATTGAGGCTGTAAAAATAATAAGTAAAAAAAATATATATATATGAGACAGAGGAAGCGGTACATGAATCATAGATAATGTTCAATAATGGTCCTCCTTCAATGCCCTAATCTCCCGAGAATTGTGAACGAATGAACAGAAAACTCAGCGTGTCTGACTCTCTTTTTGCTGCCTTTGTTTCATTTTCTCAAACACCACAGTTGGGTCTTTCCGAATCTAAGCATCGCATGCTTCCCTTTTTAAAGATTTTTTTTTTAAAGAATTATATATATATATATATATATATATATATATATATAAGTTGTTGAGGAATCTAATTCCGTTGGTTTGTGTATTTAACTATTAATTATAGTGCAAAGACAAAGAATTAACTTCCCCCCTTTTTTTTTTCGTAATATAATTTGATTTATATCAGTCTCTGTATTGTGTAATAAACTGCCAATTAAACACAGATATATTTGAGCATTGGTTTTTTGTCTAAAGAAGTATGAATCTCAATAAAAGGAATA
This sequence comes from Parsonsia alboflavescens, assembly GCA_028571225.1. NCBI lineage: Eukaryota > Viridiplantae > Streptophyta > Magnoliopsida > Gentianales > Apocynaceae > Parsonsia > Parsonsia alboflavescens. Next base: position 7,069 of record JAOXNR010052197.1, on the reverse strand, counting down.
TGTTTTTCTCCGGAAATTATTAAAAGTATTGTATATTAATTAAAAATTGATGTGGATGAATAAATTTCCCATGCATGCACACATGACAAGAGCTTTTTTTTATTTTTTTAAAAACTGGATGTTGTAGTCATCATAATATTATATGAAAATTCGGTTTACAAAGCATAAAAAAGAATTAAAGCATGAAAAATGATAACAATAGTAAAAAAAAAAAAAAAAAAAAGCTCGCAATCGAATGGATAAAGTGGGGTAAAAAAAGGGAATAACATGAGGAAGCAATAGGACGACAGACAAGGAGACATGACTCCTTGCAATCGTATGTGTTACCCATAGGCAGAGCATTACTTGAATTTCTTGGTCATGAAAAGAGGAAAAAAAAAGAAAAAGAAAAAAAAAGGTCATCGTTGAATACAATTATTTTTGCAATAATCCAATATTGAGATCCGTGAATGAATTCAGAATAATTAAACATAACATGCATCCAAAGGCTTGAGGGGACCGAGGGAATATTGTTACCCTGTCTATGCTTTGCTTCTGTTCAGCTTTACCTCCTTTTTCTTTCAACTTACTCAACGCCCTACCTATATATGCCCCCATCCCCAATAAAAAAGAAAAAGAAAAAAGAAAAAAAAGGGAAAAGAAACGATGACAATCTTCCTTTGTGATGTTCAACATAGCATCTCGATTTAGTAGAGTAGATTCCTTTTTTTTTTTTTTTTTTTAATGGTGTCCGAATTACTTTTCACTTATTTCAACATTTTACTAATTTAATAGGGTATTGATTGGATTTGAATTAAAAACATATGATTTGTGTATTTGACACTCCACTCATGAAAATATCCTGAAAGGATTAGATTCTTTTTCTTTAGAATGTATCCCTTCGAGCTTTTATACGACACTTCTTGTAATCTAACATTAAGGTTAATTTGATGCTGTTTCTTTTGGCTATAAATAATGCATAAAAATATTTAATTATTTTAAAATTTAACCTATGCATGATTTTGATAAATTTTAAAATTTTTTATTCCATAATATATCTTATCGGACTGATCCTAATTAAGCTGACAACTATTTCCCATTATATGAACTGTTTTAAGTTTTCAGTCTTTTAATATTGATTTTGAAATCTTTTCTACAGTTTTCATAAAATGGGATCTTCTAATACATCCTCAAGTACAGTCTGTATTCACTAATAAAAATTGCACACAGTTTATCTTTCAATTATTTGTTATATTTATAAATTAAATCCTAAAAGATAAATTTATTAGGAATATGTATCCCGTTTTAGCGAGTAATGTGTACACAAATTATTATTTGATGTACTCCCTCGGTCACTAAATATGAGTCATTATAATTAATTTTTACTGTCATTAATTATAAATTATTGTTATTAATTAATTAGGTATTTAAATGTATTTTTTCTATATTCTAATGATAGACTCATGATATGGTGTTTAGATTTTTTTTTAAAGTTTACTTAGAGAATATTTTAAGAAAAAAATTATCTTAATTTTTATGAAAAGATGACTAATGACTTATGTTTACCGATGAGAGAGTAATAGAGATCTCTAGCTATTCTCATAACATTAAAAATAAACTTTGTATTGACTTCAATTGTTAAAATAAAACGAATGGATTTGATTGGAAATCTACCAAATTATATTGAGATTTGTAGTTTATCTAGAAGATTCTCCATTCTACTCAAAATAGATTACTTGTCCCTTTGAGGATACTCTAGTAGGTGGAATAACAAGTGCACAGAATATAGATCTCGAGTTTGAATACCACCAACATACTTTTGGATAAGTGAAATGTCAATGTGAGTACAAATTAGTCCGAATACCACTAAAAAAAGATTACCAACCGTCTAAAAACTTGTCTCACATTAGAATATTTTGTGGCTTTCTATTCCCTAATTAATAAACATTTAATACATAATTTTCAATACCCATCTGATAATTAGTGATGTTAAATATTAGAGTTATACTTTCGCTGTTTTAAAATATAAGTTGTTTAAAATTGATTTATTTATTTTACAATATATTTGTTTTACAATTATTAATGTATATAAATATACATATATATATTTTTCATCCTTACCCTTCATTTAATATCCAATTTCATTTGTTGTAAAAGAAATACAATTGTTGTTATGAATAAGAGATATAAAGACTATTTTAAACATAGCATATATATAAATATATATATATTTATTATTTTTTAATACATATAAAATGATGGTAAAAGAATTATATTGTGTGACAAAGATACTATTAACATGAGTTTTATTTAACATAAGAGGCATTTTAGTCTAAAACTAATATTAATTATAAAAACAATCATTATCTTAGTTATTCCATAGATTTAGACATCATCTAAAATGGTGAATCAGACCAAGTAAGAACCCCACATGCTCTTATCTTTAGGTCACGTGAAAGTTGTAAATCGAAAGTTATATAGTTGCCTCAGTGGTTCTTGAAAAGAACCTGCCCCTTTAACAATTTAGACGTAATCTATCTTGAAACATAGGTTGTAATACCAAAATACATTTTTAAAATATGTGCACTAAGCCATGGGATAAAACTGATACCTTTTCCTTCGTCAGTAATTAACCAGACCATATAGTTTATTCAATGTTTTAAACATTGGATGGGACATCAAACTAGAAAATTTACTGGTTCATAATTCAATGGGCAATTGTAATAATTGAATCGTAATTAAATCATTGATATTATAATAAAAATAAAAATTGTATTTCTTATAGTTAATTTTTTATATATTGTTATATTAATTTGATAATACAATAATAATCAAATCAAATCTATAACAATGATATTAATAATCATTTTTATAATCAATACTTAAAAATACTCTTTTGTAGTAATTTAAACATGATATTTTTTCGTGACAATAAAGCTTGACCATGATAAGATATATATTCTATTCATCGTTAATATTTTATAATGACAAATATTTTGAATAAAATTTTATTTTGTAAATAATTAAATGAGTAAATTTATAGTTTGATTGAAAAATGCAATAATATTAAAATATATTTAAAATTTTGACATTTGGATTAATTTGGCATAAAATTTGTATTTTTTGAAAATCGACTGATCCTCTAGTCTAATCGACTGATCCACTCTGATTTTTTATTTAGAAAATGTCTTTTATTCATTTTTAAACTGTTCAATTCTTCCATATGAATCAGTTTGATAACTGATTCGACAGGCCTATTTGATCCGATTTGAAAAATAGTGTTTTCATGTTTCAAAATTGTTGAGAGTTCAAATACATAAATAGCTAGCAAGAGAGTGTAAATCCCTAGAAAATCATATTCAAATCAAATTTATAAGTCGAAAATCAGGAGTATATCTTAAAGATTGGTGAATACATCGAGGGAATATTTCTAAAGGATCTTATAACCATATCTTGGAGATTTCGGAATGTATCTTGAAGATGGTATGGAAATTTTAAGCAAATTTAGAATCAAAATTGAATATCTAAATTGAAGGGTTGCGGAAGATTTGAGAAGGATTCCACTAGATCCTTAGCTAGTATAATACCAGCGTGATGCACGAGAAAGTAAGAAAAGTAATTCAACGGGTTACCCATCATTCGTCCAAATTAATATTTTTTTTTAAAATAAAAGTTTAAAAATCAAAATATATTCCTTTTTAATTCTTTTTGTATTATTAATAATTATTTTTTAAAACATAGAATATTTTGTTTACCTTTTAGATTGCTTCAAATAATTAAGTTCATATAAGTTAATACAATTTGAAATTTCATTATGAATTATTATTGATATTGGTAACTTATATTGTATGTAATTTCTTTTATTTGGTTATATATTATTTATTAATATGTTATTACTATTTACTTAAATAAGTGGAATGAATTTTTTATTGTGATAAATTAAATAAAATAAATATTTCATTAAAAATATTATATTAATTTTATTTTATAAAAAATTCGTAAAGAATACAAAGATTTATGTTTATTAACAAATTAATATTTAATTAATTTTATTCACAATATAATTAATTGAATTTATTAAATATTTATTTAATTAAAACTATCATTATCCTTTTATTTTGTAAAAAATATGAAAAATATGAAAATTGTTTTTTAAAAAATCATCTTTGATTCATCTTAGATATATAATAAACTAAAATGAAAACTTAACTGGAAAAAAAAAAGGGGAAAACTCAACATGTCATTAATATTATTTTTGAATTATCAATTTATGTTATTGTAATTAAACAGTAAATTAATACATTAAAGCAATACGTGGAAAGTAATTAATAATAGGGAATAAAGTATAAAATAATAAAAATAAAAAATATAATTAAAAAAGGTAAATTAATGTGTCATTGCTACCCTTTTAAATTAACATCTTTTCAAAAATTAAAAATAAGAAATATTTATGTGAATTTTCAATTATATTTTAGAAAATAAAAATAATTATATTCATAATATTTAATTCAATTATTTTAAAATTTCATATGATGGTTTATTATAGAAATTTTCTAATTATATTTTTACGTTAAGTCTACTTTTTGGGCCTTTATGAAGGTTTTTTTTTTTTTTTTAAAAAGAAATTTTAAAAAGTATTGAAATGAATTTTTTTTTCACCAAGAAAGATTATTATCACTTTGAATTATAACTAGTGTATAACAAAAAAAAAAAAATGTAACCAAAAAACTAAATCAATGTATGATCCATCATCTGTTTAAATTATTATAATTTTTAAAATTCAGATAATATAAAAAAATCAATGAATTCCTATGATTTAGTTTTGTTATTATTTTTCCAAATTTTCTATTTTATCTATATTACTTTTAAAAAGACAGGCAATTTTTTTTTAATCTAAGCACATAAATCATAAATTCATGACCGTTATTAAGTAAAATTCTATATTATTTAATAATTATCCCAACATACATTATTACTTGTTACTGGTCAAAAAATTAATATTTTTTCACCATTTAAAAATTAATATATTTTTTAAAACTTTTATATATATTTATATAAAATCAATGAAACTCTTATAATTTTTTACATTATCCAAAATAATTTTTTTAAAAAATCTCTATATTTATCAACTTTCTTTTAAAAATATACTTACAATAAATATTTTAAAGTTAAATATTAACCAATCCTTTTGACTATAGGATAAAAGCCCTCATATTACATTAATAATCTTTGTATAAAGAATAAAATAATCAAATTGATAATATAAATATCAATAAAAAAGATAATTTAATGAACCCACTGCTCGTTTAAATTAAAACTTGAATCATGACCATTATCAAGTATAATCCATGATTTATTATTGATTTTTTAAATTAATTTATAAATTATATTCTATGCATTGAATTTATTGAATATTTATTATTATTTAATTAAAAAGTGATATTATTATGATTTTTTAAATTTTTTTCTATCAAATACAATAACTCTTCTATCATGCAATATTATACAAAGACCGAATAGCAAACTACCCAATGGGCTCATCCAATAAAAATAATAGAGTTAATATTACTCGGGTTAATTTTCTAAGTATCAGATATTAAATTAATAAAAACAGATACTACACTTAATCTGAGATAGGTATGAATCTTTAGGTCGATGGTCCATCGATTCTATGAATCTTTAGACCGACGGTCCACCAATTCTATTTGAACTTCTTAGTCTAGGGATGTACGATAATATTTCAGTTTCAAAACAAAACTGGCTGCTCTTATGAAACTGATTTTATTACTCTGTGTTTTGTTTCAAAATTTGTCATAACTCTTATTATTTATTTTTTAAATTAATTTATAAATTATATTGTATGCAAAATTATGTGTTTTGAATTTATTGTCATTCAATTAAAAAGTATTATTATTATAATTTTTTTATAACTTGATACTATTTTGTTTTAAATAAATGTATTAATCAATATTTTTAAAAGTAGATTAATCAAAAGGTGTTTCAAATTTGGAAAATATATCTTGAAAAAGGAAAAAATTGGTCAAATAAAGTATAGTTTTAACCCATGATTTATTATTGATTTTTTAAATTTATTTATAAATTATTCTTTGTTTTGAATTTATTGAATATATATTATAATTATAATAATAATAATAATTATTATTAAAATATTTTTTTATAACTTGATTTGATACTATTTTATTTCAAATTAATGTATTAATTGGTGTTTAAAAATAGATTAATCAAAAGGTTTTCAGAATTGAAAAATATATCTTGGAAAAGGGAAAAATTGGACAAATAAATTATAGTTTTAACCCATGATTTATTATTGATTATTAAAACTAATTTATAAATCATATTGTATATAAATTATATGTTTTGAATTTATTGAATATTTATTATTATTTAATTAAAAGTATTATTATTATAATATTTTTTTATCAAATACAATAACGCTTGTATCATGCAATATTCCCTGTTTAGAAAATCTCAAACTTTAGAATTCCTATAAAAAAATATTAAAAAAATATTTTTGAAATAAATCATTAAGAAAATGATGATTTTTGTAACTATTTATATTTTGATTTAATAATATTTGGGAAGATAAAAGAGTTTTTTTCTTTTCTAGAATCTTCTTAACATACCATTTTTTCTTTTTTGTAAATTTATTATAATATATTCATATAAAAGTTTCTTTAAATTTCAAAACTTCATTAGTGCTCTAAAAATAAAAATTCACGGTTTTTCTTTTTTATATATATATTCATTTAATAATGAATAATCTATATAACAATTATTAAAATTTATATTTTAATTATTCAATAGAATGAAAATTTTAATAATTACCCCCCCCCCAAAAAAAAGGGAAAAACAAAAAGAAAAAAACAAAAAACTTTAAGTATATTGGTTGATTTAATAATATTTGGGAAGATAAAAGAGTTTTTTTTTTCTTTTCTAGAATCCCCTTAACATATCATTTCATTTTTTTTTTCTGCAAATTTATTATAATATACTACTTTTTTATTCTATCGGTTAAATAAACTAATATTATATTATATTTTATTTATATTAGTTATTTGTATTATATATT
>JAOXNR010052196.1:0-17273 GCA_028571225.1 Parsonsia alboflavescens | reverse complement strand
TTGAATTCCAAATGGATTCAAATGGGTTACTTGATCGAAAGTTGCTAGGGCTCTTCTAGGGTTCTTAGTAAAACTTTTGGGCTTATCAATGCTTGGCTAGGGTAATTGATTTGGGTTGAAGAAATCGAAACTAATAAATCATATTGGAAGACAATCATGGTCATTAGTCACTACCTTGAATCTTTTGTTGAACTCTTGGGAAAAATTCAGATTATGAGTGTTCTTGGGTTTGGATAGATAGATGTTGAAATTCCAGCCATAATTCAAGGAATCACATCATGCAACCCTACAAATTGTCTTGGTTGAAGAAGGGCGATAAGGTAAAAGTCAGCGAACGGTGCCTTGTTCAATTTTCACTTTGAAAAAAATATACGGACCAAGTTTGGTGTGATGTTGTTTCTATGGATGCTTGTCACATTCTATGAGGGAGACCATGGCAATATGATAGGAAGGTGACACATGATGGATTTCGAAACACATATTCCTTCAGCAAGGATGGCAAGAATATCACATTGGGACCTTCGCATTTGAGAAAGGAGACACCAAGGAATTTGATGTCCAAAATAGAATTTCATGGGTAGACAAGGAGGACAACTGAAAATTTTGCATTGGTTGTTCTGGGAAAAAATGCAGATCAGTACGAGCTTCCTGAGCGGGTTGTTCTGTTACCAGATCACAGTCAATTTAGACGTGCTAGACAGTTCAAAGAGCTTCATTCTCTGGATCGTGGGCGGATTAAACGGAAGAATTTTCAGTCTAAACGGCGGATCGGTAAACGTCGGAGAAAGGATATGTTTAAGAAATTCGAACTGGTTTAGTTTCGGCTGACAAAAGGCGAGCTTTCTGGTAGGTAGGTTTGGCAAATTGCAGCCACGCACAGATGATGCAACTAACGAGGACGAGTCATATTCGAGGGTGAATCTTTTCCCAGTCGGAGAGGATGATGCCACACACAATTCCCAAGGTGACTGGTCCGAGCTCAGATTGGGCTCAAATTTGACAGGGTGACTTGGAATGGGCAACGAACAAAAGTCACCGCTGTGCTATGCAGCAAGGCATTTTTCGGTCATCCGAAGCCGTCTTGATGGTGTTTTTGGCATTTTTCTGTTTTCAATGGCATTGTCGTAATTTTCCTATTTTTAGGGGCAACTTCATAATTTTCTGTTTTTAGAGGTATTTTTAAGTTCCGATTAAGTATAGGTTTGGTTTAGGGCTTTACGTATTTCGTTTCTCAATGTTTTCGGCAGCTTTTGATTAATTGAAAATTTTGACCTTGGTCGTTTTTCTGAAAACTTGTGTGTTTTCGCAGTTTTTCTAGCTTTTCTTCTGTTTAGTCATTCTTTTCGACATTGTTCTTGCATCAGTTGGTATCAGGGACTCGGGTTGCTAAAATCAATGGCTGAGCAGATTTGTGGAGGTCGGGGATGGCGTCGTGCTGGAAGGGGACAAGGAGTCATTCCTGAGGAAGACGAACCGCCTCGCTAACAAGACCAACAGGAAGTCGAAAACAAACACGCGAAACAGAGAAGGTGAATCCAGGACTTGTTGTGGCAACTGGCAGAGGCGCGGTTGGACGTTCAGTCCAAGGAGGGTGTGGAATCGAAGAGTCTTCTCTAAAAAAGATCAGATATTGATATGATTTTGGAGCTATAAACTCCATTTTTATGACATCACCTGATTTTCTAGAAATTATTACTTAAACAATTCAATGATATCTACTAAAGATGCATTGATTCTTAAATTTTTATCTGCTGGACCTGATTATTAAGAAGAAGAAAGATATAATTCATATCATTTGATGGGCAAAGACGAATCTTTTGTGATCTCTACTTCAAAGTAGAGAAAAAGATTTTGTCAAGTTCGAAGAAAAAGATGTCCTTTATAGGAGAGCTATAGGAATAAGAATTGTTCTTCAGGGAATGGAAAACTATTTCAAAAAAGTATTTCTTTCTTATGTAGGAAAGAAGATGTACTCTTCTGTTTTGGTTGCACCAACTAGAGTGACTGCACCTTCTGCCCGAAGATTTCTAAAAACAAAGATAAAGTTATTGGATAATAGAATCATACAATCAAGTCCATATTCTCAAGAAAAGTTATGTCAGCTAAGGCAACATGATAAAGGGACACGTTTTGCTTGTTCACCATGAAAAGTAAAAGATAAAACCATATCAGATACCTCTTCAGATGAAGACAATTAAAAATGCAAAAAGCTTTCAAGATTCTTGAAAAAGAGATTGAAATAATTGTACCCTCCGACAAGGAAAAATGATAAAGTTATCATTATGGTACTAACTTTCCTTTTGAAAAAAGAAATAATAATGTAATACTAGAATCCTGATTTAGAATCCGTAAGAAATAAAGTCCGAATTTGAAGTCAAGAAACTAGTATAAATAGAGTAGGGACTGTAAAAGGAAGGTAAATCGGAGAATGAGATCGTAGAACTCATCTTAGAATGCACTCTTATTATATTTATAATATTTTCTTTCAAAATCATTTCCATGTATAAATAATAATTTTCTTATTCTCTATAAAGGTACAAGCATCATTTCGTGTTCATAAAACCTTTCTCTTCTCATATTTAAAATCCCTATATACTTTCTATCCAAATATCCTTATGCATGAAGGTAGGAAATGAAATCAGGCTGTGTTGAGTTTCTTTGAAGGAGCAGCAAGGGAAGTTAACTTACACTCGTAAGGTTAAGACTGAAATGTTCGATAAAAGTTTCGTTAAATACTCAGAGAAATTTTGGTCAAATCAGAAAACAAAGGTACGGAAGAATGTTGGGCCTTCTATTTTTGAAAAGAGAAATATTATGATCATTTGATATATTGTATGTTTATAGAGAATAAATTTAATACATGATATCACTAGAAATTATATTTTTTAATGATATTTTTACTAATATATTTGTTAGACAAGATAATATAATTAGAAATATAATATATTATAATTATTAATCAAACTATTATTATTATTATTATTTATTAATTTTTTTCAATCAAATTATTATTATTATTATTAATCAAAATATTTTGGAGCTTAATTTATTTAGTGTAGTCATAAAAAAAAAAAATTGAGGTTAATTTAATGATGATTTTTCTAATCAATTATTTCTTTTTTCTTGTTATTGTAGAGATATGGACCCTAGCCGTTACACTTATAGGTTCTGTCATGATACCGTGGTGCCTCCCGATTGCACACTTGCCGCACATGCCAAGTATTTTATGGTAACTCAGGTCGTTGATGAGCTACAGCAGTACAACACTTTTCTAGGGATCCCTTTGGATACATGATAGATCTTCCTTTCTATAGTAAAGACTATTACGCCAATGCTGCATTGCACATACTGAGACGAGAGGTAACACTGGAGGGTGCCCGCCCCGACGAGATGTGGGTTCCTTATTGGTGGTCGGTTACATCGACTAGGTATGTAGGAGTACATACTACTTAGTGGTCTACGTTATGGGATAGTAGACAAGGATACTATTGAACACACCTATCGTCGGATTCAACTTTCATTCGACTCATGGGAGGAAGAATTAAGTTCACTCCGAGTGAGGTCAAGAAGAGGTGGAAGGCCATGGAAGTAGGATAGCTGAAGGAGGATGATGCCCTAAGACTGGCATATAGCATCATCAACGGGCATTTGATTCTGACCCGCGAGTCATTAGCAGCCATCTAATATTACGTATGGAGGATATTAGATCACCTGGAGGTTGCAGAGCCATTCCTCTAGGGAATAATAGGGTGGAGCATGACGATGCACGAGTACCGAAAGATCGTCGGAGAGAATCAAGCGAGGAAGAGACACTTCTACGACAACTATTGGGTTTTATTGGTAAGATTTAATATTATTATTAACATTTGTATAACAATGGTTTTTTCAGAATCTCTAAATAATTATCTGACCTTGTTGTTTATTCCTATACTATTAATTGTTGGTGGGCATATGATTTCTTCCCATCCTTGCATTGCCACCTGTGTGAGGATGCTATGGAGACAAAGGAACGTCGCACTCCCCCTTTTGCTTTGCGATACCTGAGTTGCCTTGCCCTTAGGCAGCAACTTACTAGCTCCTTTACTGAGTGGCATTCGTTGCTTGATACTGTAAGTAATGCCCCTTTCATTCTTTAATTATCATTTTTGAATTAGATGATGTTTCTAAATTAAATTATTAATTATAGGCTCCTGTTACTTCCTAGTACATTGAACCGGATGGGACGAAGCGTCAGGAGGTGTATTGGATCAATTTTACCTGCATCCCCCATATTCCATTAAGTTGTCAGCGTAATTATTAGCCCAACAAATATTGGAGGGCTAGGCCCTGACGATGTTGGGAGGGCCCCGGTTTAGCCAATATTGGAGGTTAGACCAATGAATTTTTACATTCATTAAGTTATTTTTTTGTAAAATGCAAGAAATTAGATTATAATTACTTTATTTTCCATGTTCTAGTTTTATTAGATTCCCCATCCTGATGCTGAAGATGATGCCGGCCATCAGACGAGATTTTAGAGGATCCACCAAAGGGTATGTATCTCTTCATATTTGATGTTATTCTAATCTATTAGTTGATAATATAGGATTCTAAGCAGTATATTGTAATTAGGTTCCTCCTAGGGGTACAAATACTAATCATATTCAGCCAAAGGGCACAATGGACATCCAAAAATCTCCCAATCCGACGAGAGCAGATATGAGCAGACCTCAGGTGTGTATCTCTTCCTATTTAAACAAGACTCATGTTAATATAGTCTTGTTATAACCATCTTTTAATTATAGTCTCATGTGAGTGCCGACCTGTTTGTGGCCCGGCTCAATGTCTTATTGAGGCAGTACGATGAGAAGGCCTGAGTTCGACTAATCGAGTACAAGAAGCGGACTTCCGCTTAATTGGTCGAGTACAAGGATGGGGCTGGCGCTCGATTGGTCGAGTATGAGGAGCTGGCCATCTAGCGTTATGATGAGGTCCTAGCGTGACTTGACCAGGTCGTGTTGCACCTCCATACATTGGAGAGGGATGATAGTGGTGGAGATCCATCACTACATAATTCCCATTCTTCCACAGGCTCAGGGAGCCATCCGTGGGAGCCTAGAGTGACCAATTTGGAGGGGGTTTCGTCGCACCATTGAGAACCTGACCCAGTAGATAGATAACCCCCTCCCCCCGGTCCAGACCGTTGTGACTCCACATGATTTTAGTATGTTTGCTAGTTATTCATATTGATATAAAATCATTTAGTTAGTAATATTTATATTACTCATATTATATTCTTATTTTTTAAAAAAAAATTATCTAGAGCATATAGTTGGCAAAAGGAAGGATCTAGTAGATCCACTGGCTCCTATAGTTACTAACCTTATCCCCCCAGGTAATTGTAGTTTGTAAGTTCTAGTATTTCTAGTTAGTGAATTCATATTCACTTAGTTTAGTTTTCTAATTACGTGATGATGTTATTTATCTTTCATAATTTGATCTTTTAAATAATAGTCCAAGGAGATTGAAGACCAAAGGGAGGATCCAGTAGATCGACTAACGCCTATAGTTTCTGATCCTACTATTCAGGTGAGTAGTGACATTATTATTTCATTTATCTAGCTTTTTATTTTTTGTTGTTAAAATTTTAATATTTGGTTTTTGAATTCTATTAGGATGGAGGGCGTCTAGTTTGGGACAAGAGGACGACACAAAAGCTCTGACCACCTTTCATGAACCCCTCTTATCACATAAATTCCTTGGTGCAAGGAAGGGACAAAGATGATGGACTCCAGAAGGCTCTATGAAAGGCTAACGCTCTTGTGGTGGACCCTCCTGCTCCAGTGGTGGTACCTCTTGTTCTAGGGTTGTTGGACCTTGTTCTACTGGATGCTTTTTGCAGCACATGGACCTTAGAGAGGTATTTCTACTTTTATTTATTTATTTGAATTTTTATCAATTTGATGGTTTGATCTGTATTTAAGTTTATTTCATAGGCGCACGCTAGGGGGAAGGGTTTACATTTGTCAGAGATGACATTAGATATGTCCGTACTTTGACCAGAGAGCTTGAGGACCTTCATGTGGATCAATTCCTCCCCGTGTTGCGGAGAGTGGTGAATGAGTCATCTTTCGCATTCCCTTGCAGAGCCCAGTTTGCTCTTGCTTTGATATACTTCTATGTACACTTGTTAATATAGTTTGGATCGATTTTTAGCTCATTGAAATTAGAGAGTATTATATAATTTGATATTTTACTAACTAAATTACAGAGCATGCTCTAAGGTACACGAATCACAGCCATGGCATCCGGAGCGGCCCTCGAGATCACTTAGATTGATGCTTGTATGATTACATGGGTCAAGGGAGAGGGAAACAATGTTGAGGTAGTGTCGTGGGAGATCCAAGAGGTTAAACAATAATTTTCTATAAAATCTTGGTTAAATTCTATTTTATTTAATATTATATTTTTTTCTGTATATATAGGTCTTGATGTCCTGTTGCCTCCACTAGCACTAGGTTGATCGTGTTGTATGATCCGAAGCCATCTACTGACGTGAGGGAGAGCCGAGAGGATTTGATAAAGTTGGTCTGCTCGCTAATGCCTCGATTTCTACAGCAAGTCAACTATTATTGTAAGACATTATGTAGTCTGCTTGAACAGTTCATTCCAAGTTTTGTGGACCTTCTCAAGTCAGAGGTTCCCTATTCAGTTAGACAGGAAGAGCTACGATGCTTATATTTGATATTAATGGCATAGCTGATGAGGGGGTATCTTTAGGAGATACCTCGGCTTGCCTTGCACCAACATCATGGCACGACACATAAGGGATGAGATAACTTGGATCATTCTACAATATAGAGAGTTATATCGAATTTAGATCTTTTTATTTATATTGACAGGTTTATTTCTTTAATTGTAAATAAAATATAAATTATTTTATTTAATTGTATATATTTTTTTTTAAAAAAATTATAATAATTTTTATTTTATAATTTAAGATATATTTGAGTTGAACTGACCTATACAAATACGAATTCTTGAAAAATGTTCAACTTGAAATAACCTATGAACTTACAGGGACTTTACCAAAGCCAAAAGATGAAGAAACCGAGAAATCTTCTACCCAAATGACAGGACAACAAGAACAATCAACAGATTAAGAACAGGGTTCCCCAAGTAACTCAGAGAAATCCAGGATCCAGCTTGAGACAGTTCAATCCACAGGAAATCAAACAGGTTCAACAGATGATAAAATCCAGGCAAGAACAAAGACACAAACAGAAACAGTTGAGAAAGTTGAGAGACAAATCTCCTCCATGATACAAAAATCATGTCCATTGGAAGAGGGAATCAGAGATTTGGACAATGGAATACACACAAGAGGTAAGGCTAAAGTTAACTATAAAGAGATGATTAGCTCTGTTTATTACTTATCTACTATAGAACCCAAAAATGTAAATGAAGCCTTGAAAGATGATTGTTGGGTTAATGCTATGCATGAGGAATTAGAATAGTTCAATAGGTTGGATGTTTGATCATTAGAACCAAGACTTGAAAATATGAATATCATTGGTACAAAATGGATTTTTAAGAATAAAACAAATGAGTCTGGTAATGTTGTTAGAAACAAAGCCAGATTAGTAGCTCAAGGATATGCACAAGTAGAAGGTATAGATTTTGATGAAACACTTGCACCTGTGGCTAGAATGGAATCTATTAGGCTACTGTTATGTGTTACTTGCCTTCGTCAGTTTAAGTTGCATCAAATGGATGTCAAAAGTGCCTTCTTAAATGGTATTGTAAGTGAAGAGGTCTATGTTGAACAACCTAAGGGCTTTATTGATCCCAAATTTCCAGATCATGTGTTTCAATTGAAAAAGGAATTATATGGTTTTAAACAATCCCCTCGAGCATGGTATGAAAGGTTAACAAAATATCTATTGAACGAGGGAGAGTCGATAAAACCTTGTTCGTAATACGGTTCTCTAAGGACATTTTAATTACTAAATTTATGTTGATGATATTGTTTTTGGTTCTACTTCTGTTCAACATGCAGATACCTTAGTGAAACAAATGACACAAGAATTTGAAATGAGTATGGTTGATGAATTGACATATTTTCTGTGATTGCAAGTTAAACAATTTATAGATGGGATATACATCTCACAAAGTAAATATGCTAAAACGTTGGTTAAAAAATTTGGTCTCGAAATGCCAAAACTGTTAGAACACTGATTTGTACTAATCTGAAATTGTCTAAAGGCGATGCCGAAACAACAGTGGAATCAAGTCTATATCGAAGTATGATTGGGAGCTTGTTTTATCTTACAACAAGTAGACCATACATATGTCTCAGTGTCAGCATCTGTGTCAAATATCAAGCAAATACCAAAGAATCTCACCTGATGGCTATTAAAAGAAGTATTCGCTATGTCAATACTACATCACATGATGGCATTTGGTATACAACTGACTCCACAGCATTTTTGGCAGGTTTTAGTGATGCAGACTGGGCAGGAAACTGGGATGATCGTAAGAGTCTTCTGAAGGATGTTCCTACCTTGGAAGCAATCTAGTTTCATGGTACAGCAGGAAGCAGAACTCAATTTCATTATCAACTGCAAAAGCTGAATACATTGCTGCTGGAAGTTGTTGAACACAACTATTGTGGATGCAATAGATGCTAAAAGATTACGGTATTGTACAAGATATGTTTCCTGTGTTTTGTGACAAGAGAAGTGCTATTGATATATCTAAGAATCTTGTTTAGCAGACTCGCACTAAACATATTGGCATAAGACATCATTTCATTAGAGAATTAGTATAAACTAAGACTGTTGTCATTGAGCATGTGCCAACGGAAAAACAACTGGCTGACATTTTTACTAAACCTTTGCATGCTAAAACATTTGAATCGTTGAGGAAAGCTTTAGGAGTCTGTTTTCTTGATATTTAAATAACACTAGTATGACAGTTGCTCTATAGTATAGTAGTTCAGCAGTATTATCTTATTTTGATTTCTTTCCTTTATTATTGTTGAAGATTTATCATTCTTAAATTTCGCATATAGGCAGTTTGTAAAAATATCTTTCATGAAACTAGAGTTTTACCTCTTTTACACAAACATGATTGATTTCTTCAATTTTCCCTTTTTTTAAAAAAAAGTCGAGGGGGAACAAGGGAATGTCATTTAATTTCTACTAAAATTGCTTATTTTCTAAGAAATGAGTTACCTCCATTAGTGGTTGTGTGAAAACTATCTCAAATATGCTGAGGAGGAACAAGGGAATGTCATTGATTCTGCAAAATTTGATTATTTTCTAACAAAAGAGCTACCTTCACGATGGGTTCAGCTAGCTACACATAATCAAAATCATCATGGCAAAAAGCTACCCTAGTGGTTATGTGAAAATTATCTTAGATTGAGGGAAATGAGTTTTCATCATGTACACACACCTTCACTAAAATTCTGGCTAATTGATAATTTATTTTTCTCTCTCTATATTCTTAATTTAAGTTTAGTAACCTTCGAGATGACACGGGAAATTGATCTTAGGAGGGTAATAAAGCTGATCCTACCATACTTAAGGTGACTGCCATACTCATTTACAAATAATAATAATAATCATAGTGTATGATTTGCTTCAAAAAAATTTCCCTGGCGATCTTTTGTTTAAACTCTATTGGTTAGTTTAATATCCTTGGTAGTTAAAATAACTTGACCCATGCTCATGTCTTTAGTATTTGTATCTATCACTTTGAAACTTGGAAATTTTTTCTTTTAATTTCAATAAATCCTTTTATTCACTATTTATGCACTAATTTCAGAGCTTGTTTCCTACATTACCATACTCATGATTGTCAAAGAAGGGTTTTTCTGTTTTCTTCTCTTCCGGTTTCCTTCACCATTTCATTGTATTTTTTTGTTTGGTGCGTGATTTTTATTACAATTTGTATGAAATTAAATAGGTTGAAAGTCCTCTGTTTGAGAACTTTTATGTCTGTGGTCATGTAGTTGATACATCCTCAAGCTAATGATACGTCCTCTACTTCTTCGTTGCTTGACTGATACTTTGACATTCTTGTTGGCAACAAGGGGGAGAAAATTTGTGGTTTTGTGTTTTTTATTTTTTGTATGTTACTGATACTTTGGTTATATCTGGTTATGCGTTTTAGTTTTCTTTGTTGGTACTGATTTGATTTTGCAGTCTTCTTATTACTGCTATTGGTATTAGGAGTTACCGTCTCTAAGTCACAAGTCTAACTTTCAGGTGTTAGAAGTCACCATCTTTAGGTGGGGGGGCTTGATTTTCAGGTATTAAAAACTACCATCTTTAAGTTGCAACCCTTGAAAGGTCAAGCTGTTTACTTGCAACTGCTCATGAGGTTGACCTTCAGGTATTAAGGTTACCATCTAGAGGTCACGGCTCTTGAAAAGTGGAGCCATTTTCTTGTAACGTGCTGTTTCTGGAAGAAGATGCGTGTCCTCAATTTTTAGATTACTGATCCACTGATCACTGGCCTCAGATCAGAAAGTTGCTTCATTTCAACTTTAGCAACGTCTGGCCAGTTTCAAATCCGAGAAAAGCGTTCTGTTTTTATTATCTTTGAGAGGCGATTGAAACATTTTCAACCCTTGAATAGATAGCCCGCTTCAACTTCTTGGAGGGAAAACTAAGGAGTTCTTTGTTTTTAGGAGGCTGTGCCACTCACTTTGGGTGAAAATGAACTATTTCTGCCTCATCGGTTTCCACCCAAAATCTCAACAGGCCTCTGATGTCACCTACACCACAAATCTTCTGGTGATTTTGAACTTCTCTGCAGCCTTTCCACACTTTTGCACCAGTTTTCCTTTTTCTGTTTCCCATCTACTTCTGATTACTTTGAGTCTTCGCCCAAGCAATACATGCAAGAATGTCCGCCATTTCTAATACTTCAACCTCTTTTCTCAAGACACTAGACAATGGGGTTTTCTATGATCCTCCCCTCTTTCCCCAGGCTTCCATTATGCCCAATCTTGCCTATGACCTTTTGGTGGTTTTGGTCAACTCCCTTGTTTCTTCTTTGGGTCTTGCTAATATCACGGGGATCCACATAGAGATGGAGCTGGAGGCTGGTGATATTATCGCAACTGTTGGGGCCGAGCGTCCCTACAACAAATGTGCTAAGCGCGTAGCTATTTACTGCTCCAGCCTCCGAGGGGGGTGGGGGGGATTTTTTTTCCTTTCCTTCACCCATTTTTCCTAGATATTATCCACTCCTGGGGCTTTCCTTTAGCCCAGCTTGTTCCAAACTCTCTCCGGATGGTAGTTGCTTTCATAGCGACTAGTCATCTTTACAAGGTTCCGGTTTCTCTGGAGCTCTTTAGAGGTTCCTTCAAGCTGGAGGCTTCATCAATCTTCAGCTCCTCTAATTGATACCTTAGGTTTGTTCCTCGCTATCGATTAGTGAGTCCTTTTCCATCTCCAATGGGGGAATGGAAGTCCCACTTCTTCTTTGCCCGCCTTCTGGACTATGTTGTGCAGAGGTATCCAGACTTGAATTTATACTGGATCTTTTACAATGAGCTCCCCATTTGCCCTTTGATCTAAGTCTACATAGGAACTTCTTGTTGGGGGTAGCCTTTTCCAACGAGGCTAAGCTTAGGTGCACCACATTGGTCTGGCCGAGGCAATTGCTGAAAGCTGCAGGCTTAGGGAGAGGAGTGTTGCTCAACCTCCTTACGGTCAAGACGAGCTTGGGAATAACCTACTCCAGTAAGTAACTCCCTTAAACTTAATTGCTTCTTTTTGTAATCTTTTGCGCTAATTGTCTTTTCTTTTCCTTTTGACAATGCTGAGGGACACCCATTAGCTCCACCGCTCTTGACGGGAATGGAGCTGAGGGCCTCTTCTGCGGAGTCTGTCCTGACTCCATTAGCTCCACGGGACCACTCCTACAGTTTCCTCTTCTGCGGGGTCTGTCCTGACTCCAACCATTGTGGTTCTTGCTGAAGCCCCTGCTTGACCTTCTACTTGACCTTCCGTTGGGCTTCCTAGCCGAGGAAGGCATAGGACTCGAGCTACTCCCCAACAAAGTGGTGAAGGGCTTGCCGTGGCTCATAGGACCTGGCCGATACCCAATAAAAAATTGAGATATCTGAGATGCTCAGAAGTCCTTCTCCGAGCTCACCAATAGAAGTCTCAAGCTTGAAGTCTTGCTCGTCCTCCTAGTCAATTGGGGAATTTTTGTAATAGAACAGGATTTTTGTGCATCTCACCAAATATTTTGAAACCTCTGCACATGTACAAAATATTCACAGAGGTCTATCTGTGGCCTTCTGGCTTTTCTTTTTTCATATAACAGCTTCATTTCTTCTGTCTATGCTATGCATTTTACACTTGCAGTCTTTCAATAATTGCATAATATACTTGAACCGTTTTGGCACTAAGGCAATTAGCATAGGCATAATATCCACATAAGTCTTTTCTAAAAACTTAGCTTTAGTTTGTGTTTTGTTCGAACTGAAGCTGTTGAGGTTGCCATTAAGTTGTTGAGGTCACCACGATGCTTGGCAAGGTCTTTTCAACATTTGCCACTTAAAGAAGACCTTGAGGCATAGAATTTCTTTAAATGGCAAATGTTCTAAGGTCTCAAGAGTTGTCTTCCTTCAAGATCAGGGAGCTTATACCTCCCTCCTTTGTGGACTTCTTGGACTATGTAAGGTCTTTCCCAGTTTTCTTGCAACTTGGTCAGTTGACCCTGTTTGCCAACGTCTGACCTATTGACGACCATTTCTTGAACTGTGAAATCTCCTGTTTTCACTCTTTTGTTGAAAAAATTTGTCACCTACATTTTGTTGGTTATGTCTGCTTCCATTGCTTTGTTTCTGACCTCTTCGAAGAGGTCAATGTCTGCCCTTCTCTCCACTTTATTTAAGACTGAATCATATTCAGTCAGTCTTAAAGATTTCATGCCAATCTCGACTAGCATCACTGCTTCTGCACCAAAACGTAAGTTGAATGGCGTTTCTCCAATTGCTTTTCTGGGCGTTGTTCTGTATTCCCATAAGATGCTTGGGATCTCATCCAGCCAAGCAGTTTTGCAACCTTCTTTATCAAGTTCGGTAAATCTCCTCTTGAGTCCTTCCATGATGGTTCTATTCGTGACCTCAGCAAGCCCATTGGTCTGAGGATGAGCTACAAAGGTCAATCCATGTTCTATGTTTAAATTTTCGCAGAATGTCTTGAATGGGTTGCCAATGAAATGCCTTCCATTGTCCAATATTATAGCTCAGGGAATCTTGAATCTGCACACAATGTTTCTCCAGTTAAAAGACTGGACTTTTGGTGATGAGATGGTTGCCATTGGCTGTGCTTCAACCCATCTGGTGATGAGATGGTTGCCACTGGCTGTTGGTGATAATTAGCTGAAGACCCCCCACTCCTTTCGGGAAAGGTTCAAGAATATCAATGCCCCAGATGTCAAAAGGTACCGATGAATTGATGGATTGATACCTTGTCGAGGGCACATGTGATTTGTCCCCGTGCAATTGGTAGCTCTTGCATTTCTGTATGTTCTTCTTAATGTCTGAACTCATTGATGGCCAATAATACCCTGTTCTTTGTATTTTCCTGGTGACATTCTTTGCTCCTATGTGTGATCCACATATTCCATTGTGTGCCATTTTGATGATGTGTTGTCCCTCTCGTTGACTTAGACATTTAAGTAATGGCCAGGTGTAGGACCTCATCGTTCCCCATTAGGACATAGCGAGGGGACCATCTCCGCACTTGACGAGCTTCTTTCAGGTCTTGTGGAAGGTCACCATGCTTGTGGAATATGTAGACTGGATATCTCCAGTCTGCATGATCCTCTATTACTAAGATCTTGTCCAGGCTTATGCTCGAAGAGTGTAACTGTTCCACCAGTAGCTTTGCATTAGTCCTGGCCATTTCTCGATAGACTTTGGACAATGCATTTACCCCTACATTTGACCATGTTGTCCTCTCTGGGTATCTACTCAATAAGGAAATGCTCAAGCTTGGAGGTGATAACCCTTACTTGTTTGAGATATTTGACCATGTTGTCCTCTCTAGCTTCGTATTCTCCAGCGACTGGGCTGGCAATGAAATGCAAGTCTGTTTTGACGTGCAATTTCTGCACTTTGAAAGCTCTTATAAGTCTTAGACCTACTAAGAGAGCTTCATATTCAGATACGTTGTTAAAGGTTGGGAGTAAAGGATTCTCTCACTCCCTCAGGGCTAATCAATACTATTCCCACACCTAAATTTTCTTTCTTCGTTGAACCGTCTATATACATTGTCCAGACGTTATTTTCACAAGTACTTGCGAGTTCCAGCGGAACCCTTGTGCATTCCTCCATGAAGTCTGCAAGAGCTTGAAATTTTATTTCTTTTCTTGGCTGAAACTAAATTTGGTATCCCAAAAGCTCAAGAGACCACTTCATTGTCCTGCCTGATAGCTTAGGTTTGGCCAGAGCTTGTTTCAATGGCAAATTCGTTAACACTCTTATCGTGTAAGCTTCAAAACATGGCTTCAATTTCCTCGAGGTAATAATAATGAGGTACAAGAACTTCTCGAGGTCCGAATAGCTAGTCTCTGGACCTTGGAGCAACCGACTAACATAGTAAATAGGGAATTATTGACCTATCCTTTCTACTAACAACACTGAGCTAACTACCTATTCAATTGCAGTTAGATACATGCAGATTCAATCTCCTAGCCTCGGAGACACTAGTTGAGGAGGCTTTCCCAAGAAGTCTTTTAGTTTGATGAACGTTGCCTGATAGTTTTCGGTCCTCTGAAAGTCCTTCGGCTTCTTTATGGCATCATAGAATTTTTCCCCTTTGTCCGCCATTTTGCTGATGAAGCACCTCAGTGTTGCCATCTTCCCTACTACACTCTGTACCTCCTTGAGGTTTCTAGGAGATTCCATATCCAACAAGGCCTTTATCATGTCTGGGTTGGCATCTATGCCTCTTTCCAAGATCATGAAGCTAAGGAATTTCCCTGCTGAGACATCGAAAGTGCACTTCTTTGGATTGAGCTTCATGTGTGCAGCTTTCAGGGTCTGGAAAGTTTCCCTGATGTCTTCGATGAAGTCCTCAAAGGTCTTAGACTTGATAAATATGTCATCCAAATAGACCTCTATGTTCCTTCCGAGCTGGTTTTCGAAGACTTTGCGCATAGCTCGTTGGAATTCTACCCTCGCTTTCTTCAATCCAAACGGCATCTTAGTGTAGCAGTAAATTCCGATCTTTGTAATAATGAGGTCTTTTCCATGTCTTCCACTGCCATTGGGATTTGGTGGTACACCTTGTAAGCATCCAGAAAACACAACCACTGGTACCCAACTGTTGAGTCCACCATCTAGTCTATGTGAAGAGGGTAGGAGTCCTTCTAGCAGTACTTGTTAAGTGAAGTCCACACACATCCTCCATGTCCCTTCTTTCTTTGGGACTACAACTGGGTTGGCCAACCACTCAAGGAACAACACCTCCTTTAGAATCCCTGCATCGAGAAGAGCTTGGACCTCTCAAGCTATGACCTCATTGCGTTTTCTCTTCTTCTATTGCACTGGCTTAACCCCTGGCTTAAGCCTGACCTTGTGTTCAGCAATATTTCGATCGACTCCTTCGAGGTCATAGGGTTGCCAGGCAAAGACCTTCAGATACTCTTGAAGGGAATCTACAGGCTTCCCTTTGGCCTTGGGTGGCAGAAACTCTCCAATTTTGATCCCTTTCTCAGGGAATTCTGGGTTGATTAACACTTTCTCTCCTCTATCGGCTACTTGAATCCGGAGGTTGTCATCCTCTTTGGGGAGGTCAATGTATTCCTCTGGCTTGAGCTCTATTGAGCTCTCCTCGCTATCTTCTGCAATGTAGCATTCAACAGCTATTTGTCTGTCTCCTACGAGGATAATCTAGGTGTCTCCAACCTGGATCTTCATGCTATAGTTTAGTAGGAAGATTTCTGCTCTTAGGTCCATAACCCCCTTTCTGTCCAGGATGGCATTGTATGTTTCAGGGGCATCCACAACCATCCAGTCCATAACCTCGGTGAACTCTCTATAGTCCATGCGAACCGTGGTTAGGACTCTTAACCGTGGTTAGGACTCTTAGGACCCCATCGGCATAAGTTATGCTACTGTTAAAGCTAGTCAAAGCCATGTCTGACCTCATCAACGAGCTCTTATCAATTCCCATCTAGTCGAACGATAGACATTGACAGCACTTCCACTATCCAACAGTATATTTCTCACCAGGAAGTCTCCAATCTAAAGGAACATTGTCAGGAGTTCTGAATCTCACCAACTAGGTTTCTCTAGTTGTGCGAAGCTGCTAGTGGTGGGTTTGCAGGACCCACGTTCTTGGCCAAAAATTCATGCAAATGGCCCTCTTTTGTCAGCCTTTCAATCTCACACTTGAGGTCGAAGCAATCCTAGGCGGCTTCAGGAGACCTCTCCTCTCCATAACCACCATGATTTCAACTCGTGACGTCTCGAGTGGAGTAGTCATGAGGCCGGGGATGGTCTTCCTCCTCTTCTCTGAGGTTCCTCCTTTTGAGTGAGGGTCTTTCCTATCCCGCTTTGATTTCTAAGGGCTCCTTAGATGGCCTCTGTTGTCTTTTTAAGGGCTGAGATGAAGCCAGGGATCTTTTTCTGGGCTGCTATGTCCTCAGCCTTCATCAATTTTTCTACGAACTTCTGCAGCTCCTTAATAGTTTTTACTAGCTAGTCGACCAGTCTGAGGGCTACATATCCCCCTTGTAACCCATGCTTGAACGCAGTGACGTAGATGGCATTGATTTTCTGCTCATTCTCCACTGCTTCGTCGTTGAAGCAACTGTAGAAGCCCCGAGTGCTTTCCTCGACCTTCTGCTTAATGAGGAATAGGTCGTTAATATCCTTTTTCACACCTCATGCTGGTTTGGTAATTCTTCAAGAACAGCTATTTTAATTATGTCCAGCTCTAGTTGCTTGCTTCTGGAATGCCCTTTGACGAAGATGCAATTAGAATTGCTCTTAGTCTTTGATATAAAAAAAAAAACAATAGTAGAATTTTCGTCGTTATGCGATTATAATCACCGACGATGAAGTTTTCACGAAACTTCAACGAAGTAGCCGAAAATAAAGAACACAAGACAATTGAGAATTTTCTGTATATTCAATGTACTGAAAGCTGTTCAAGAAAAACCATTAAATAAACCCCAATGAATGCTAAACCTAATAGGAAAAGGAAAGCTAATCCTAATAGGAAACGAAACGTTAAATCTAATCGGAAACTGAA
>JAOXNR010052195.1:0-17279 GCA_028571225.1 Parsonsia alboflavescens | reverse complement strand
AGGGCCAGAATAATTATGTTGGGTCCATGATCCAATGAATAATTATTGGACCTTTAATTAAATAAAAGGATTGTTGAACTGTTGGGCTCTTGGCCCATAGAAAAACCCTATTTCTATTATAGTTATTTAAAGGATTATTTTCAATCCTGTAATAACAAGAAAAAGAAATAACGATCATTTAGAAACCCTAGAAAATAAGAACATAAGTAATTTTTCTCTCTGTAGAAAAATTACAGAAAGTCTGTTCTTCTCCACTCCACTTAAAAAAATTCTCTGTTCTTCTATTTTTTCCTTTCTGTTCACCCAAACAGATAGGGAATAGATTAGAAGATCTTTTGCATAGTAGATCAAGACGTCCACATCAATTCCGCAGGACAAGAATTCCACAAATCTTCAAACCAGGTATTGTTCTCGAACTCATTATTTGAGAGAAAATTTTTTTAAAAAAAATCCAGGGACTCCGGATTCGTTTCTTCATGGATTCGGGATCCGGTTCCCTTCACATATATGGCTGGATTTGATCATGTCTAAAATTTTTTTTATTATTTTAAAAATTGAAGTGTAGGGACATTTCGTATTAATATACGACAACAATTTTTTTTTTTCTTAAATGGCACTCATAAGTTAATCGAGTATTTACATATCTTTTTTAATGATAATTATACTCGAATAAAGAAAAATCACATTCTGCTGAAGTTTTTATGATATGATTTCCCCTTAGACATCAACAGAATGACTTAAGATTAATAATCCCTACTTTATTTGCTTAAAAACGAACAAAATGATAATTACATTACACTAAATCAAAGTCTCTTTACTTCTCATAACTAGTATATATTTATTTCATATTTAAAAGTATGAAAAAAATATACAAGTTTTAGATCATTTATGAATTCGAATAAATATTCTACTCCATATTAAATTCTTGAAATCAACATATATAAATACAACCTTAAATCCTAAACCCTAAGCCTTCAACATTATAAATTAATACATATACACTAATCTTTTTTTTTTTTTTGTTGATAAGTAAAAATAAGAATAAATAATACAAACACCAGATTAAATTAAAGCTTTCATGATCCAAATTTCGTAACTTAATACGGTCAATGTTTTATTTCTCATCTTGTTCACAATCAAGTGGAAAACCAAAAACAGAATATTTTTAATGGTAAAAAAATCGTATCATCATGTAATATTGATAAGTTTTCTAAATAAGGATTTAAACTCTAATTATTGACCAAACCTTATAAAAGAACTATGAGAATATACATGGTTTTTGTACTTGAAAACTAATACTATGATTTCGCTGAATTTATATTCATTTTTAAATGTCATACACTTTGGACATTCATCATGTTGACAGGCATCCATCCAATCTTCTCTTTATTTTTCCCGTCCACACTTTGGATAAGAGTAACTTCATTTAAACCTCCAGTCTACCATGTTTAAAGCCTTCTTTCTTATTGGGCCAACGATCTCTTCTAGTCTTATCTTCATTTTTCCTACCCATACATTCCATATAACACACCGGAAGGAACACATTGGTGTGCTTATGTGCGTTTTAAAATGGATGCATATAGTCTCATGGACATCCATATGTTATGTTATAGAATCATGATTAATCAGCTAATCAAAAAGTAGTTAAGAAAGTGAAAACCCAATAGCGCATAGCTATAGCCAATATACCACAATCTCAGAAACTGTTTATATATAATTGTCCCAAATTGCAAACAATGTTCAGTTTTGACAGTTAAATTCACTGCATTTCATAGCAAAAAAGCACGTCCACATAAAAAGAATGGATATGAAATAGAAGCTATTTGAAATATCTGCCTCAGTCCGTATGAATTTGAATCCTTGATTTGGGCAAGCCAAGTTCCTGGGACAAATACCCTCTGAATCGGTTAAATTTAATACACCTCCACAGATTTCTCACATCACTTACTCTTTGAAGATACCCTAACCGTCTAGCATCCTACACACTTTGCTTCAAAAGTCTGTATCAGATCATTTGGGATTTTGATATCATAATTACAGCTATGTGATAAGAATGAAAGCCAGGGGTAGAGGCTAATTTGCAAACTCCAAAATAATATAAATATATATATATATATATATACATAAATCATGACAAAGCATAATGAAGTAATGCACATTGCATCAACAACAATTATTAAATGGTTGGACCATTCCCTCGACATGAAGAATTTCTGGATTCAAGTTCCTAATATCCGATAGGACCATCTTTAGTAATCGGATATAAACTTTTCACAATTATTTTAGTTTATGTGTAGTTATCATCGCACAATTCAAAGAATCCTCTGCATCTGCAAAGGTAGGTTCCAACACACTAGTGAGGGAGAATATGAAAAAAAAAATAGATAACAACTTGATGGCAAGCTTACACCATCTTTGCACACGCCAGGTGCACATCTAACTAAGAAGTCATCGGAGCAAAGATCTCTTGAGACAGATGATCAAGAAGTTTGTAGAATTCGGCCACATTCTCAACCGCCATTTTTTTGCTCGGGAATAACATCTTGGCGAAACTAGGGTTTGTTTGATTTCTTTCTGTCTAATTGGTGAGGTTATATACAGATAGAGATAGAGTCTAATGATTTCTTTCTTGTTATGTTCAGTATCCAAGAATAAATTTATTTTAGGGTTTGCATTAGTTCTCTTCACATCCTACTCACACTAACGCATTCTACGGTAGAATTTCTACCATAACCACTATTAGATAATTGTATTGGCTATTATTTTGGTATTTGTGATTTCATTAGGTTGACAATTAATTTGGTTTTTGAATTGGATGATATATCTGTTATGAGTGGTTAAGTTGGAGTAAGCCTCTTAAAGATAAATATTCCTCTGTTGATAATTCTGAAGTTTTATTTATCTATTCTGGATATTCTCATATTTAATATTGTGATTATCTTTTAGAAGAATATCTTGTATATCTTTCTACATTGCTATCTTGAGTGATAAGGTATGATCGAGCTAAAGACCTTGCTGAAAATTCTTATAAATATTCGGGAGAATATTTATATATTTATGGTAGACATCTTGGGAGGAGTACATCTACTTCACTATTGCAGAGTGTCACAACAGGTCTTGTAGGACAGTTCCGGAACTCAGGGGGAGTTCGGCTTTGGGAGAAGTTTTGTCATCTTCAGAGGGATTCTTGTTGTGAGTTGGTAAGATAAAACTTCGAATAGGGTAGTGATAGACTAGAAGGATTCTATTGTTCTATGCTACACTCCTGTAATGTTCTTATCTTAATGAATTTTGCAACTTGGCTTTGCTTTGAGAGCATAGCCTAAGATTGGATTTATTCCAATGGGGTGAACCTCATTAAATCTTGGTGTTAGTTTATCTTCGCTAAATTTCCATTCTCAGCTTATTATTTACAACTTAATTGATTAATTGTTAGCCAATGATTCTATCAATCGGCATCAGAGCCATACACTAACGAATTAGTGAAAGATCTTGGATTTAGAATCTTTTTGTGTAGCAATGAGTGTACTACAAGAAGGAGGATCTGTGAGTAGGCCACCTCTTCTCAACAGATCAAATTATTTATATTGGAACGCTCAGATGACTACGTTTATTAAAGCACAAGATGAAAAGGCCTAGAAATCAGTCCGGAAAGGACAGACTCTCCCCAAAAATGAGAAGAATTAGCTGAAGGATGAAGATACCTGGACAGATGAAGAGGATAGAGAAGCTAATTTTAATTCAAATAATGCTATTTTTAACATAGTTGAAATTAATCAGTTTCGTTTGATTGCTCAATCTATTTCAGCTAAGGAGGCTTGGACAACCTTTCAAACAAGACATGAAGGAACATCAACTGTGCGTCTCTCCAAACTACAAATGATAAGTTCTCAATTTGAGAAATTACAAATGGACGAAACTGAAACTATTGCTGATTTTCATGCAAAATTGAGTGATCTAGCTAATGAGTCTTTCACGCTTGGAAAGCAAATGACCAATGAAATGTGGTTATGCAAAACTTTGAGATCACTTTCGGAACAGTTTGCTCATAAAGTAACTGCTATTGAAGAAGCAAAGAATATAGATACGATCAAATATGATGAACTGATCGTCTCGTTGTAGACCTTTGAGATGAACTTAAAGCCAAATCGGAAAGACAAAAGTATTGGTTTTCAAGTTGCTGATCCCATTGATTCAGAAGATGTTTAGCAATCAATGTCTCTGATCTCATGAAATGTCAGCATAATGTACAAACGAATCAAAGGAAAACCAAATTTCGGGCAGTTAAAAAATAATACTGGAAGCAGGAAAATTTCTAGTAAGTCTTCTTCTAAGAATACTGATTCTAATATTAGAACTAACAAAGGAATACAGTGCAGGGAATGTGAATGCTATGGCCATATTCAAGCTAAATGCGCAACCTACCTCAAAAAACATAAGAAGTCTTTTGTTACTACCTGGAGTGATGGGGAACAAACTAATGAGGATGAGGAAAGAACTGAACAAACAGTTAATTTTGTTGCTCTACATGGTGAAGTTGTTTTGTCAAAATGTGACAATTCAGGTATGACAAATGTTGCACTCGATGAAGAAACAGAGGTAAGACAATGTTTTCCTGAATTAATTGACATACATAGTGACAGTGAACTCACCCCCTGAGGAAATGCTAGAAGCCTATGAAGAGTTGTTCAAATGATATATTAAACTAGACAGAGAACTAGAACTTAAAGTAAAGATACATATGTTTGAGAAAAAACAATTGAAAACTAAAATCAATGTTTTGATTGCAGATTGTGAAGCAAATGAGCATGACAATACAATGAACAGTGGCACAGAAAAGCTGGATCAAATATTAGCAGAACAATGACAGAGACTTGATCATTATGGTTTAGGCTATGATGATTGTGCTCTCAGAGCAGAAAACTCAAAGGTGAAAAAGTCACACTCAGAAGGTACTAACATGCTTAGACATTCAGTCAAAGGTAAGAAAAAGTTGTTTGTACCTACTTGTCACTACTGTCTTCGAAGAGGACATATTAGACCAAACTATTCTGAGACGTTGTTTAACAATATCCCTCACAAGTCACTAACACAACACCAGGTTTGAAATCACAAGCTTATACAAGTTTGGGCTAAGAAAAATAGACATGAATGTTTGGCCGGATTTATGTCTTTAAGAGTGTCCAATTCAAATCTATGGTTCTTTGATAGTGGCTGTTCTCATCACATGACTGGTAAAAAGGAATATTTGAAAAATTAACGTGAGTGCAATCTTGGGCAAGTTACCTTTGGTGATGGTAAATAGGGAAAAATCTTTGGAAAAGGAACTCTTATGGTAACAGGAATGCCTCACCTTCATAATATGTTTCTAGTAGAAGGGCTTCAAGCAAATTTAATCAACATTAGTCAGTTGTGTGATGAGCTAAGTTTAGTAAGGATGCATGTCATGTGTATGATGAAAATAAAAACTATGTACTGTTTGGTACTAGATCCTCTAGTAACTGTTATACTATTGATACAACTATATCATGTAACAGTGTAAGTCATGATAGTATTAAATTGTGGCATGAGAGCTTGGGACATGTAAACTTCAAACAACTAATTGAAATTTCCATTACAGGTGCGGTCAAAGGAATTCCAGATCTTGGTAGTAATATAGGTACTGTGTGCGAATCTTGTCAACTCGGAAAATAGAAACATCAAACACACAGAGCTATCAATTTTATTACTACTTCTTGTCCGCTTGAGCTATTACATATGGATCTCATGGGGCCTATGCAAGTTGAAAGTGTTGGATTTAATAAGTATGTGTTTGTCTGTGTAGATGATTTTTCAAGGTTTACCTAAGTAGATTTTCTTAATGAAAAATCAAATTCCTTTGAATTATTCAAAAGATTATCCATGATGTGTGTGGAAAAATTGTTCGTATTAGAAGTGATCAAGAAAAAGAATTTGAAAATACCATTTTCACTAATTTCTGTGATGATCATGGCATTTTACATGAGTTCTTTGCACCAAAAACACCACAACAAAATGGTGTTTTAGAAATTGAAAACAGGACTCTACAAGAAATGACAAAGGTAATGTTATGTGCTAAAGGAATACCATCAAAATTTTAGGCTGAAGCAATAAATCCTGCTTATATCATTAATCGTGTTTATTTCAGGACAGGAACAAAGTTGACATCCTATGAAATATGGAAAGGAAAGAAACCAAATGTTCGCTACTTTCATGTCTTTGAAAGTGAGTGTTTTATTTTGAATGATAGAGACAGACTTGGTAAGTTTGATCAAAAGAGTGATGTTGGTGTTTTCCTTGGATATGCAACAAATAGTCAAGCTTATATAGTAATTAATCAACGTACTGGAAAAATCATGGAGGCTACTAATGTTGTGTTTTTTGAATCTACAGTGACTTTATCAAGGTCAGAAGATGAAGAACTAGGAAAATATGGTACTCAAATGACAGGACAGCAAGAACAATCAACAGATGAAGGACATGATTCCCCCAGTAACTCAGAGAAATGCAGTATTGCGTTTGAGATAGCTCAACCCACGGGAAATTCATCAGGAGAAACACATAATGAAACTCAAGAGACACAAAAAGAGACAGGTAAGAGAGTTTCAAGACAAATTCCTTCCAAAATTCAAAAAAACACATCCGTTGGAAGAAGTAATTGGAGATTTGGAGGAAGGACATGCACTAGAGGTAAGGCTAAAGTTAACTATAGAGAGGTGATTAGCTTTGTCTACTATTTGTTTACTATAGAACCCAAAAATGTGAATGAAGCTTTGAAAGATGATTGTTGGATTAATGCCATGCATTATTAACTAGAACAATTCAACAGATTGGATGTTTGGTCACTAATACCTAGACCATAAAATATAAATGTTATTGGTATGTAACGGAACTTTAGGAATAAAACAGATGAGTCTGGAAGTGTTGTTAGAAACAAAGCTAGGTTAGTTGCTCAGGATATGCACAAGTCGAAGGTGTAGATTTTGACGAAACATTTGCACCTGTTGCCAAATTGAAATCAATTACGCTATTGATATGTATTGCTTGGTCGCATCTATTTAAACTGTATCAAATGAATGTCAAAAGTGCATTCTTGAATGGTATTATAAGTGAAGAGGTCTATGTTGAACAACCTAAGGGCTTTATTGATCCTAAGTTTCCAAATCATGTGTTTCACCTGAAAAAGGCATTTATGGTTTAACACAAGTTCCTCGAGCTTGGTATGAAAGGTTAACAAAATATTTTTTGGAACAGGGTTACAAACGAGGGGAAGTAGATAAAACTTTATTTGTAAACCAGTTTTCTGATGATATTTTAATTGCTCAAATCTATGTTGACAATATTGTGTTTGCTTCTACTTCTGTCCAACACACAGATGCATTTGTGAAACAAATGACACAAGAATTTGAAACGAGTATGGTTGGTGAGTTGACATATTTTTTGGGATTGCAAGTTAAAAAATTTGCAGATGGGATATATATCTCACAAAGCAAATATGCAAGAACCTTGGTTAAAAAATTTGGTCTCGAAAAATCTAAAACTGTTAGAACACCAATCTGTACTAATATGAAACTGTCTAAAGCCAATGCAGGAACAACTGTGGATTCAAGTCTATATCGAAGTATGATTGGGAGCTTGTTATATCTTACAGCAAGTAGACCAGACTTATGTCTCAGTGTTGGCATCTGTGCCAGATATCAAGCAAATCCCAAAGAGTCTCATCAGATTGCAGTTAAAAGAATCATTCGATATGTTAATACCACATTAAACTATGGCATCTGGTATAGAGCTAACACTACAGCGTTTTTGGCAAGTTCCAGTTATGCAGACAGGGTGGAAAACTTAGATGATCGTAAGAGCATTTCTGGAGGATGTTTCTACCTTGGAAACAATCTGGTTTCATGGTACAACAGGAAGCAGAACTCAATTTCATTATCAACTACAAAAGCTGAATACATTGCAGCTGGAAGTTGTTGTACACAACTATTATGGATGCAACAAATGCTAAAAGATTACGATATTGTACAAGAGATGTTTACTGTGTTTTGTGACAATAAGAGTGCCATTGATATATCTAAGAATCCTGTTCGGCACACTCAGACTAAACACATAGATATAAGACATCATTTCATTAGAGAATTGGTAGAAACTAAGACCGTTGTCATTGATCATGTATCAACGAAATAACAACTAGCTGACATTTTTACTAAACCTTTAGATGCTAAAACTTTTGAATCATTAAGGAAAGCTTTAGGAGTCTGTTTTATTGATGTATGAATAACACTAGTATAACAGTTGCCTCATAGCATAATGGTTTAGCAGCATTTTCTTAATTTGATTTTTTTCCCCCATCATTATTAAAGATTTATCATTCTTAAATTTTGCATATAGGCAGAATGTCAAAGTATCTTTCACAAAACTAGAATTTTGCTCCGTTTACACAGACATGATTGATTTCTTCAATTTTCTTTATAAAAAAAAAAAGGCCTAGGAGTAACAAGGGAATGTCACTTGATTTTCTGAGAAAAGAGTTACCACCACTTCTGTA
The DNA here is from genome assembly GCA_028571225.1 of Parsonsia alboflavescens. Lineage (NCBI taxonomy): Eukaryota > Viridiplantae > Streptophyta > Magnoliopsida > Gentianales > Apocynaceae > Parsonsia > Parsonsia alboflavescens. Next base: position 8,713 of record JAOXNR010052195.1, on the reverse strand, counting down.
TGTAATAAACAAAGCACTAACAATTTTGAAAGGATCTATATTAGTGGGTGTGTGAAAACTATTTCAGATTGAAGAATCTTGCTAATTTCCGTCAGGCACACACACCTTCACTGAAATTCTGATACATTAATAAGGTATTTTCTCTCTCTATATTCTTAATTTAAGTTTAAAATTTTTTTAACAAGAGTAGGAAATTTGATCCAATCAGGATAATCAAGTTGAACTTATCTTATTGAAGGAGACTGTCTTACTTATATTTTTAAATAACAATAATCATAAATATATATATACATATATATATATATATATATATGTATTTATATATACATATATTTTGTTCTCTCTAAAGTTTTCCGGAGTGATATTCTGTTTAAATTCTATTGGTTAGTATAATACCTTGATTCATGCTCAAAGTCTATTAGTCTTCGTTTCATATCAAAATTGGTCTTTCTATCTGCCTGCATTAAGATTTTTATTCTCTTATAAATCTATCTTTAAGTCTCAGATATTAATTGCACTTATCCCAAAGTTCATCTCTCATCTTTGTGATTCTTGAAAGAGGTTTTTTTTAGGTTTCTTTTCTCCGGCTTCTTCTCACTGATTGTGCTTTGTTTTTTTGTCCATACTCACACGGTTGTGCAGAGTTTCACCCTTGATTTTATCATGCCGTGGGTAAAGCATGTTGCTGTGAAGAAGAAAGGTGGCGACACTATTTCTCCCTTATCATCCAGCTTTACACCACCTCCGACAGTGACTCCAACTCTACCTGTCGTGACTCCAACCAGTGGTTCTGTTGATATATTTGGGTACCTCCAAGATCCACGTCTCCAGGAACTTTTGAAACCCATTTCCGCTGAACTCAGTCAGCCTTCCTCAATAGCCACCATTCCTCAGTCGCCCAGTCCAACCCCAACCACTGGCCCTTCGGTGCCCCAACCATTGGCTGTTGTTACCAAGGATTCTAAAAGACCCCCAATCAAACGGAAATGAAGAGTTGTTGGCTCTCGGAAATATAAGCTTCAATAGAGGTTTGGGTCTTCCAATCATGTCTCCACGTCATCAACTCAACCTGTGGGGTTGGAGGATTCTGAATCATCTGCTCATGAGGATGGAAAGCCCAGGGATACTTCTCCTGATGACTCAACACAAGGGGTAAATTCTATAAAACCACTCAATAAAAAATTCCTGAATGCAAATTGTGTTAATCACTGCAACACAATAGTATCTCGTAAAATAATAGGGGAATGTAACATTGACATTCCTATCCATGAAAAAGTAGAGATATTGGAGTTTTTATCTGGCATGGGTTTATGAAGGCAGTCTCCAAATTGTCCTTTTATATTGGTGGCTTGGTACGTGATTTTTATGTGTATCTCTATGAAATTCAAAATGCTGGCAGTCCCATGTTTCAGAAAGTCTATGTCTGAGGTCACATGTTTGATTTCTCTGCTAACTTGATTCTAGAATATTTGGGGTTGGGTACTGTTGACACTGCCTCACGATCTAAGGACTCTTCAACTGTTAATTTTGATGATGTTGCTTTTGAATTAACTGGATCACACATACAACAATGGCCTCATGATAATGCCATTAAAGCATCTACTCTATCTACCAAATACTCCATTCTGCACAAAATCTCTAAGACCAATTAGTTACCTTGTACCCAGACTTCAATGGTATTTGCTGATTATGCGTGATTGTTATATTCTATTGGGACTAACTCTGTTTTTGATCTCAGTCAGCACATCTATGATTTTATCTGTGGCTACCAGCTGTGGGATAAAACCTATGGGAGTTTGCCCTTTCCAGTTCTTAGTACATCTGTTCTCCTCAACCAATACGATGTACGGGATTCAGCAGATGGTGACCCTGTCTATCCTACAAAGTTAATTAAGGTTTCTGCAAAATTATTCAAAGGAAAAAGGGTGAATGACATGAAAACTACCACTCAATCTATGCCTTCTTCTTCCCCTAGTTTATCTCGAGAGAATCTTGTGCAGTTGCAACAAGCTCTTGCACCCTTACCTGCTGCATTGCTCCAAGTTCAACAAGCTATGATCACGTTTCATTAGGCGGTTACTACATTAGAACAAGAAGTTAATATGGCCATCCCTACTGAAGCTGATGATTTCTCCACTATTGACTCAGGTGAATGATGGTTGGCATTTTTGTTGGCAAAAAGGGGGAGACACACTTTGCTGCTGATGTTGTTGATATATGCTGATGATGCTAATGGGATTTTTTTTTAATGCCGCGATGAGACTCTACTATTCTATTTTTGAGCTGATTACTGCTACATTTAACATTGCTACTTTAATCTTCTGTTCTTCAGATATGCTACATTTGGTCTAATGCTTTTAGGATATAGCTACATTATTGATGCTTATGTTTTCTTCAGTATTTGGATGCTAATATTTCTTGGGTGATATTTTTGATATTGCTAGTAATCTAACTCTGTTTTTTACAGCTTATTGATTCAAAAACCTTGGGAGCTATGTTTTGCCAAAATAATGCCAAAGGGGGAGTTTGTTAGATAATTACATTGGCTATTATTTCGATATTTGTGATTTCATTAGGTTTACTATTAATTCGGTTTTTGAACTGGATGATATATCTGTTATGAGTGGTTAAGTTGGAGTAAGCCTCTTAAAGATAAATATTTTTCTTTTGATAAGTCAGAAGTTATATTTATCTATTCTGGGTATTCTCATATTTAATATTGTGATTATCTTTTAGAAGAATATCTCATATATCTTTCTACATTGCTATCTTGAGTGATAAGGTTTGATCGAGCTAAAGACCTTGCTTAAAATTCTTATAAATATTTGGGAGAATATTTATGGTAGACATCTCAGGAGGAGTACATCTATTTCACTGTTGCAAACTGTCACAAGTGTATCTTGGAAGTGTCACAACAGGTTTTGTAGGACAGTTACAGAACTCAGGGGGAGATCGGCTTCGGGAGAAGTTTTGTCATCTTCAGAGGGATTCTAGAAGATGCTGCAATATAAACAAGAGGGATTCTTGTTGTAAGTTGGTAAGATAAAACTTAGAATATGGTAATGATAGATTAGAGGGATTCTATTATTCTATACTACACTCTTGTAATGTTCTTATCTTAATGAATTTTGCAGCTTCGCTTTGCTTTGAGGATGTAACCTAAGATTGGATTTATTTTTATGGGGTGAACCTCGTTAAATCTTGGTGTTCGTTTATTTTAGCTAAATTTCTATGCTCAACTTATTATTTACAACTTAATTGATTTATTTCTAGCCAAAGATTCTATCAACCACAACTTTTGTCAGACTGAACCCTAGCCCGTGGGTTCCAAACCCGAAGAACAAGTAGCTTAGCCCCTTGACCTTCAATTGAGGCCTTGCGAATAGCACTAACTTCAAGGATGAGTGCGACCCCTAATAAATTGAGTGTTCTTGCTCATCTCTTGGGGATCCATATACATATTATCCGAGTAAACTGGGGGAAAGGAAGAAGAAGAGGGGAAGTGCAACGAAGAGAATGGGGGAGGAGAAATTGAGAAGAAAATAAGGGTTTAGTAAAATGGAGATAAAATAAGGGACTTAATGTTGGGTTTTATTTCTTTTTCTTTTATAATTATAAATTATCTTACATATTTAAATATTATCAGTCAAATAAAAAAAATTTCTTCAACCAACTGATCCAATTAAATCAATTATCCTAAAATTCCATCCAATCAAATTACTCAAATAATTGGATCGGTTTGGTTTAGATATGTACACCCCTAATTCTACCATAATCATACACTCCATATGACATAACAAAAAAGAAAGAAAAAGAAACCAAGTGTCGCTTCATATTCATTTCAATCAACATTATATCATAAAAAAAAAAAAGAAAAAGAAAAAAGAAGCAAGCTTTACAAAACATTATGATTGTTTTTCCCTATAAAATAACAGCATCATATTTCCTTCAATTTATATACTAGAATTGGAGGGATTAGAGCATGACTAATTTAGTCACAAAATATTTATATATATATATTTATATATTTATATGTATATTGTTCAACATTACAATTTAGTATTAATATGAAACAAAATATACAAATTTTAAATCAAAAATGATTTTGAATAAATATTTTATTCCAAATTAAATTCTTGAAATCAAGATATATACATATAACCTATACCCTATACCCTAAGCCATAAACCTTAAGCCTTATACATTACATATTAATCCATATACATTAATATTTTTTGTTGATAAGAACAAATAAGAACGTATAATACAAACAACAAATTAAATTACACCTTTCATTTTTCGAAATCGTAACTTATTACAATTTTTTTTAATGATGTTTTATGTTCTCATCTTGTTCACAATGGAGTGGAAAACCAAAAAAAAAAGAAGAAGTTTTCTACTTTTTTCATATATCTTTTATTTGTTATCGCATAATACAAATTCACAATTATCATTTATTACTACTTTGTGTTTCGTTCTAAATTTCTTTTGAAATTGATATATGAACAAATAGTTATCATGATCAAATTAATTTCATAACAGTTGTTCTTACATAGAATATGCTCAATAGACATAGTGATTATTCTTATACTTTATGTGCATATATAATTTGTCAGGATCTTGCATATATTTAAAAGATTGGATGCCCGTAGATATTCAAAATTAGATCATCTCAACTGTTTATGTGTGATAATTCCATTTAGCACTAGTTGCTATAGAGTTATAATAGGGTTAAAAATTATCAAAACTAAAAGGGTCCAAGAGGTTTGGATGGAAGGCTAACTTTGGATTATTTAAGGCCCTGTACCTGTTCATTGGCGATGATTCCAACGATTGCATGTGATTTGAAATATGGGAAAAGGTGATAGAATTTAAAGGGGATACTCCTTTTGTTGGAACCAATGTAACAGTAATTGTTCATTCTCTCTCTTGCGCAAGGATCCAAATGACAGTTGTGGACGAATTTTTATCCTCAGCTAACCCTCTCTCTTACCAGAAGGATAGCCTTGGTAATTTGTTTGGATGAAATTACATATTTGCCACTTTCTGATCAATTTTTGTACAAATTTGTCTGTGCAGTCAGCTTTTCCCTTATATATTATACTTACTAGATTTCATGCAATTGACTATCAACTTCATTGGCTTACACTCCAAAAAAAATAAATTAGAACTCTAATGTATACATAATGTACCACACCTTGAAATGTCTAATTAATCAATTTGTTGCACATTGAAAGTGCTGACAGAAGCATTAGAATCAGCAATTTATGCTGAATTCATCAAACATAAAGAGCACAGCCTTTTCTTCTTCTTTTTTTCGTTCTTGAAATGTCTAATTAATTTTGAACACCCTGGCTGTGGCTGGCATGTCTTCCTCTAATTACCACGATGAATTTGGATGGTTTTCTCCCGCAAATCTTACTAGTAATTACTAATTAGGATTAATCTAAGACAGAAGAGCCAAGTCGGAAAAAGGAATTTATTTATTACTCCCTCCATCGCAAATTAAATGTCTCATTTTGGTTTGTACAAAATTTAAGGAAAATGGTTAACTTAGTTCATTTAAATACATCCACATCAATTTGTTAAGAAAATTTTAACTAATTTAGGAAACACAACATATATTTTCGAACAACTGAAAATAAAAATAGGGACATTCAAATTTTGAATAGAAGGGAGTATTATCAATTAAACTACTAGAAGTGAGACATGACTCATGACTTAATGTGCCCCTAATTGGTGGCCTGGCTGGAAAGTGGGGGCTTGTAGTGGATTCACCACTCACCAGAAGCAAAAGTTTCCCTTTATATGAAAATCACTCTTTGTTTGCTTATGTGTTTACGGTCGATGCCCATCTGCATGGACATCATGGCGTGCTAATTCCGTAAGTGTCTAAATTGAAATTAATTAAATTTTGGACTTTTTGCCTATTTGGTCCACATGTTCAAACCAAATTATATAATAATAATACAAATTATTTTTGGGAATAACGGTCCCTCATGAATTTTTGAATTGTCGTAACGGTCCAAACAAGCTTTCTCCCACCATTTCCATGGCGAAGCAAGTTATATGCCTAGCACGTGACTAACTAGTGAGGACAAATATGTCATTGATTTGAGAAACAGGTATGACCCGGAGAAGTCAACTTAAATGGGCATGACCTGGACATAAGTTAACCTAAAAATGTTCAAAGCTCCAACCCTCAATACCTGAAAGTTAGACTCAAAAAGTCAACAAGGACAAGTGGGCTACGACCTGCTACCACCGATCTACCAAATGAGCTCGGGAAAAGTCTTACCAGACCACGACCTTCGAGTTGGTAAAGCTCCAATCCGTGGGCATCTTCCATGCCATGAACAACTATGGGCAACTCCTAGCAACCCCCATGAGCCTACGATCACTTAGCGGGACCTCCCAGAGGAGATCGTCAAGACCCTTGACATCCACAAGTAGGTAAAAAAGTTGGTCTAAAGGTCAGCGAGCTCTTTGCTCTTGACAGAGATGTGCATTTCAAGATATCCCAACCGAGGGAAACTCCATTCTAGGATCAATTGGAGGGATATGATATGATCTTAAAATTGTTCTAATTGCCTACTGTCATGTAATTAGAAGAGCCCTAATCTAAGAGGTAATGTACTTCTTCTTAACATATAATCAAATGATAATCAGTCTTTGGACAGGGACAGTTTTTTGGAGTTAATTACACAAGACTACTCTCTTACAATACTGACTTAGGCATCAGAGCTCTTCCCCGGGCGATAGCTCACTCCGGTTTAAGGGTGACCTGGAGGCTACTCTTGAGCTCCATCACTTCTAGCACCTTCTATGGGAAAAACCATACAAGAAGCCTAGCTTTCTTCACCGCATTAAAAAATAAGTAAGCCTGATGACTCAATCGCAATCGACATGAGTTCAACCGCTGCGTCGGGGCAGACCACCCTGTAGGATGCAATTACGCATTGGAGAAACAATGCCTAAAGGCCCACTCCTGGTGGAAAGAAATAGCAATAATCTAGGGTCGGCTGCCCAACATTAACAACCAAGGCCATCACGGTCTAGACAATCTCGGAGGGCCCAAGTGAATCCTCCGCTTGAACAAGAGAGGCCTGAAGAGGGGCACCTTGACCAAACCACCAACGGTAATAATCCTAGACTATAGAGATCATGGAGAAGCTAAATATCAGTACCAGCAGACCTCTTGGAGCAAATGGTGGCAGCCTTAGAGGGAATCTTAGGCAGGCAAGACTAAATGTCCACGGGAGGTACTCCTATACCCTCCCAAAGAGATCCATAGCCATCTTGGCTGTACAAGCACAGCCAGACCGGCCTTTACCTTCGGAAGCAAGGAATGACCCCCGACTTGATGAGGATGGAAAGGGAATAGGTCAAGCAAATTAGTGGTCACAAGGGGCCAGGTTCCCACCTATGATCAACCTCAGAGAAACCCTAACCAATGGAAGGGGTTATGACCTATGAAACAGGCTTAATTGAGGCCAGAGACAAGAAGTTGGTTCAGAAGAGCAGGGAGCTCGCTGAGAACTCCTCTTGGAGAAAGGACACCTCCTCGACGAAGCCTGATTGAAAGGACAGGCAATGATGGTCGAGGGGTAGCCCCCAATCCACTGAGGAGAGCTACTACCCCAGCCAATCAGGAAAGGAATGGGGATCAAGAGATACAGAGCAGTGTGAACATTTTAGAGCCCTCTCATTTTGTTCATAGTATCAAGACTGCTCGGATGTCGTCGGGGTTTAAAGTCCCACAGATGGAGGCAAAATATGATGGCACGGGGGAACCACTACAACACATAGATGAATATGTGTCCTACATGGAGATGTTTGAATACCCTGACCACATCAAATGCAGAGCCTTCTGGTCTACATTGACCAAGATGGCCCAGTCCTGGTTTAAAGGCATCCCATAAGCAAGTATCTCAAGCTAGACACAGCTTAAGGAGCTATTTTTGAAAAATTATCAGAGTAGCAAAAGATGCCAGAAAGGCATTAATGACCTCTTCAACATCAAACAAAAGTTCAGAGAGAGCGCAAGAAGCTACTATTGTCACTTCAATGTTGAGGTAGTAGAGATCGAGCAAATGAATGATGCCATCTACAACACTGCCTTCAAGCAAGGATTGCAAATGGGGTATGTAGCCCTCAGATTGGCAGAGGAGCAAGTAGAAACCATGAAGGAGCTACAGTAGCTCCTAGAGAAATTGATAAAGTCTGAAAAGATATCAGTCTAGAAGAAAATCCCTGGCTTTTCTTCAGCCACTGAAAAAGGTAATAAGGGGCTCCCAAAAAGCTCTCAGACCTCAAAAAGGGACAGGAAGGACCCCCACACGAAGGTAGGGACCTCAAATAAGAGAAGAAAGACAGTCCCAGACCTCAACTTGTCTCTCTAAGGTTGAGAGAAGAAATTTTAATGTACCTTACTGCAATAGAGAAAGCAGACAGCTCAGTGCTACCAGTAGAAAGGTCTAGTTTACAATTCCCCATTTATTATGTAAGCTGATTGCTCATAGGTCCAGAAATTAGATACTTAGAAGTAGAAAAATTTGCGTACTTCATTATTATTACCTCAAGGAAGCTTAAGTGATGGAGATCAAGGAGCATACATGGCATGGGGTAATTCATGAAAGCTACCAAATGAGGAGATGAGAAGATTCAAGTTCAATTCTAAAGAAGGTGGAGCTTCAAGGGGTGATTCAATGAA
>JAOXNR010052194.1:0-17286 GCA_028571225.1 Parsonsia alboflavescens | reverse complement strand
GTAAGCATATATTGTATTATTAAATCAATGCAAAGATTCTCATTAATATCGTATTTCACACTTAGCTAAGGCAGTCGATATTTCATTTGGGTAAAGAAATAGGACACGAACCCAACCTAAGGCTAAAAGTACATGTAATTAAATTGCATTTGGGTGAGAGCGAAATCTAATCGAAGCTAGAAAAGAAAAGAAAAGAAAAGAAAAAAAGCATGAAATTGAGAGAGAGAAATGCACTGATACTTCACATGATATCTCAGTGAAATAGACAGCAGTGCCTCCATCTCAGTGAACGATATTCTTCTTATATTCGTGAATCGTCACCCAATATACATTTTAAACCAAAAAAAAAAAAAGCACACATTCACTTACCGCAAAACACCGTCAGGTAAGGGGATCTGAAGGCTGCCGTCACTTCGATATTCTTCTTCGCAAAGCGAACGGAGGCCTTCAACCGCCGGCGCTGCTTAATTTAAGCCTTTCGACAACCCACACTACAAACCCTAGTCATCAACTTCAGCTTTGAGTAGCTCAAAAGCCACATCTGTTGTCTGCAACTTCTAGGATAAACCGAGACGTGGAGGAACTGCGGCTTTTTCCGGCCTGTTGTCCGTTGGGAAGGGAGCTCAACACTTCTGCGACGGTTTTGAGGAATGAAACTCAATCGGGATTTCAGAGAGACATTTGCAGAGCTCTCCAAAGTTTTTGGACAAAAATAAAAAACGAAATCGTTTTTGAAGAACCTCATTTTAGATAAAAACAATGCCGTTTTGCTTTAGTAATTTTCATGACTTTTTCCACGGGAGCGCTCCTTAATGCACGCTTTGGAGCGCTCCCCAGCCAGACCTATATATATATCTAATTTAAACGGGTGATAAGTATTTCGTGGAATTAATTTCTCACGATGGAACAGAGTGCCAGAATGACGTTTGCGTCCCAGAGATTGTTTATTGTCTATTGATGTCTTGAGGGGATTTCGCCAGCAAGCATTACGGTCAGATAGACACGTTGCAGTGCCGATGGAGAACCCTATGGCCTGTTCGGTTCCTTTCCCGGAAAGAATATATGATAATAATATTAATTTAATTTAATTATAAAGTAAAATTCTAAAATATATATTCCGTCTCAAATTGAGATACGTCCATAGTTGAATAAATACATACTTGACTCCTATATCATATTAAAATATGAATTAGATTTAATTTAATTTCAAAAGCTGAATCAAAATAAGAGGATTGTCTAAATCCATATATATTATGAATTACTTTTACAAATATATGATTCTCAACAACACTAATTAAAGTGATAAAAACTCTTCATCGATTTCTAGTGTTTGAACAATCTGTTTTTCAATGTTGAAGCTTGATTATCTGCATGACTGCATCTAATTATTGCAAAGTTAGAAGATCGGTAGTTTTGGACTTGATCCCTCACTTCTTTTTTTTTTTTTTTTTTTTCTACAAGTTTGGTTCAAAACTTTTTTTTTAATATTTTTGGTCATCCATTGATTTTTTTTTTTTTCCGGTGACTTTGATCCATATTGATTTTTTAAAATTTTTTTGGTCCTCTACCTTTGTTTTTTTTTTTTTTTTTTACACAATTGATCCAAAATGACCATAAAATATGTTTTGAGAATTTTTTGACGGTCCAACAATTATATTTTAGGAATTTCATAAGATAAATTATCATTTTTTATCCTCCACTTAAAAAAAAATATCTTTTTTGGTCGTGTAAAAACTTAACCAACTTAGCCATTAATAACTTTTATTTTATTTTCACATCTAATAGTTTATATTATTTTTAGTAAAAATTCCTCTCAAATATTAAATATAATCTCAAAATAAATTATTCACATATCAATTTTCAATATTCGTATTTCACAAACAACTTTTATATATATTCATATTATATATGTATTATATGTCTATAATTTTTATAGATTTTTGTATAGATGAACTTTATATCCTAATTATTTTATTTAATTAGACTAAATGTTTTAGTTATAATAATATAGAAAATTAGTAAAGGAGTTAAGGTTTGAAATAAAATAAAATACATTGTGGAATAAAAAAGGTAGAATATCTCAAAATTACTATAACACAAAATAAAATAAAAGATGGGGGACTAAAGATATCACTCTCCCATACTATTACAATTGAAAATTTTAGTTTAATTAAATAAAATAATTAAGATATAAAGTTCATGTATACAAGAATCTTTAAAAATTATAGATATGTTAAATATAATTTTGAATTTGTGTACATAAGTTGTTTTTGAAATACCAATATTGAAAATTAATATATGAATGATTTATTATGAGATTATATTTAATATTTAAGAGGATTTTTTTATTAAAAACAATATATATTATTAGATGTGAAAACAATATAAAAGTTATTGATGATTAAATTGATTAACATTTTTTACCTATTAAAAAATTCTCAAAAACATATTTTCTTGTCATTCAGATCAATTATGTAAAAATATAAAAGATAGAGGATAAAAAAAATTAAAATAAATTAATATAGATCAAAGTATAAAAAAAAATGAAGGACAAAAAAACTAATAAAAAGATTTAGATCAGCCTCGTAAAAAGGAAAAAGGCTTAAGGATCAAAATTACGGATCTTCCTTACAAAAGCTTTAGCAGATCCTCTGCCGGCCCATCTATTTCTTCTCGCCATCGTTTCGAATCTTATCACTCAGCAATCTTCCTTTGGCCCTCAGTGTTTCCCCAGCTTCCTCCTCCGCCATGACTTTTAATTGCCTCCGCCACTTCTGTTCTTTGTATTCCACCATTTTCATCCTTTACCGCCTCAATTCCCACACCAATATGCTCCAATACTCTGGCATTTATCGGCCTATCCCGGACAAGCCTCCATTACAGAGCTCCAACCACAGTGAGTTACAAATCCACCCATCCCAAAATCTTGGCCTGCGGTGTCCATTCCTCCATAACCATTCCTCTATCTGCAACCCTTTCAAGAAATCCTTTCGGTAGTGCTTCTTCAACCCTCATTCGCTCACCCTTTTGTAATCTGATTACCGATAGGAAATTGACATGGCTGAGCTCTAAACCATGGGCAAGTTCTTCTATTTGCCTTTTGGACAGAGACAACTCGCTGCCGAAAGAGGCAAACACCGTAGAACGCGAATCCTTCTTGACGAGCCAATCCATGAGACCCGAATGTTTGTCTTCGGGTTCATGACATGTATCTTCGGCTAAGGGTCCAACGGGTACAATCTTTCTCCAAGAATATCAGAGAGATAATCAAAATATGTCCCCTCAATTTCTTTACAAGTTTTGATCAAAATCGTGTCACAGTACCGTCCCACGCTTTCTTGATATCTGGATGATTCCTTCAAATATGCAATCTCATCTTTCTCGTACGGGAGGATTTAAATTTCAGGGAAAGGAAAATCCTTATCAGGGTACCTAGTAACATGAAGCATGAAAGAAGCCATTGCAGCACCAGTAGTAATGAACTCAACTGCTGGAATATTGTGCTGGGAAGCAGTTGCGGGAACCCATGGTTGAATTAGATCACATATGACCAAGTCTGGTTTCAGTATTTCCAATTTGAAGAAATTGGATTTTGTCATATCAAAGACCTGTCTGAGTTTGGGCATGAATTCCGGAGGTAGGCTTTTGGTAGTGTGGTATTCAGGAGGAAATTCGGACAACTCTGGGAGATGGAATTCAACCAGCTGTATAGATTGTGAATGCTATTCTGGAACAAGTTTTTCCTTGATTGAGGTGAGATTATTGGGAGTGAAAGAGAAATATATGTTGAAGTTTTCGGCTCAGAGCCTTTTGGCTGGCTCCAAGAATGATGAAATGTGACCGTGGGCTAGCCATGGAAACAGCAAGATTTCGATTTTCTTGTTATGACTCATAGTTGTATATATGTAAGAGCTCTCTTCCATTCTTCGTCTCTCTCCTTTGCTCACACAACACAAGAGTGAATGCTGTGTGTCATTTAGTTGTCTATGCAGGCTGCTATATAAGTTACATTGCCTCGAGAGGAGCCCAGGGCCTTTCTGTCCTTTCATTTTATTTGTTGAAATTGAAAATTCCTTCTTTGTTGAAGGACGGATATTGATGAGTACACTGGTATTTTCATATACTACTTTTGTGATTGCCTTTCTGTCCTTTCATTTCATTTTTTTTTAAAAAAAAAAAATTTCTCCTGCAAAAAGTCAAATGAAATGAAGGGGTGAAATGAAGGGGTCTGATTTAATTCTGTTACTACTTAGCTGTCTAGTTGAAAGGAAGTGTCAGAAAGTCAAATGCATCTTACACTTTTTATCCTTTCATATAAGTAGTAAATAAAAGAGGTGATTTCCGAGAGGCTTAACTCGGTCTCAAAGCAAAAAATAAATAAACTAAAAATTAAAAATTAACAAAAAACTCGGTCTCAAAGCACGTGCCCTCTCTCTCCACAAGGAGGCGGATGGTTATAGTAACATAATTTGATGGACTCATGTATGGAAAGATGTTGCAATAAGTTTTTCAAAATAGAAATACAGACAAGGAAGGAAGCAAAGGAAACAAAATGAAGAAAACAATTGGGATGCCTGAACAACATAAGGTCCAGGAAGATGAACTTGCATCTGTTTCAACTAAATTATGACGCATGGGAAGGAATGGATATCACTTGTTACAATCTCCTCGACAAAGCTGTTGCAATATGTTTGCAAGTCCATCCAAGTCTTCCTTTTCTCTGGCTTTTAGTTTCTCACCAACAGCAGTGGCTTTTGTCCTCAGATTTTCCCCAGTTTTACCCATAACTACATCTTTGATGACTTCTGCTATGGTTTCCCTTTTCCTTCTCCCACTTTCCTCATCTGCTGTAACTTCCATTCCTACTCCAAGTTCCACAACAAATCTAGCATTGATGGGCTGATCAAGATTCATGGGCATAGCAATGATCGGAACCCCAACGTTTATGCTCTCTATTATTGAATTCCAGCCGCAATGACATACAAATCCTCCGATGCTAGGATGGCCAAGAATTGAAGTTTGTGGTGCCCATCCTTCAACAATTCTTCCCCTGCCTTTCACTCTCTCTAGGAAACCTTCCGGAAGAGCTTCTTCAATCCTTGTCTGGGTTCCGTTTGGAAACCTCAGGAGCCATATAAAGTTCACATTGCTAACCTCTAATCCAAAAGCTACTTCTTCTATCTCTTCCTTAGTCAAGAAATACTCACTCCCAAAGGAAACAAAAACAGTTGAACACTTACTTTTATCCCCAAGCCACTGGATGAGCTCATTATCATCCAGATCTTCATGAACAGGAGGACCATGCAGGACTGGACAAACAGGCACTATCTTCCAGCCCAAAAGATCTGAGAGGTAATCTATATACTTCTCATCAAGTCCGGGGGAGTCTTTTATCACAGTGATCTGGTCACAATACCTCTCTGGTAGTTTATCTTCAGGATCTTCTTCCTTAGCATCTTTCATTGCAGATTCCATATTCTTGCGAGCTCTGGCTTGATGAAAATCAGTAAGATAAATGGCAGTAAAAGGGAATTCCATTCCTCGACTTCGACCCATATGAATGAAGTATGACAACGTGGCTGCACCTGTAGTCGAAAATTTAACTGCTGGAATGTTGTGTCTAGCACACAGAGCACCAGCCCATGCCACAAGAATATCATATATCACCAAGTCAGGCTTAAGAGTCATTAATATGTTGGATAACTCTGGTTTAGCCTTATGAAGAGCCTTCCTGAGGGTAGACTTAAGGTGTGGTGGAGTGCCATTGGTTGTATGGTAGGAAGAAGGAAGTTCAGGCAAGTCTGGAAGTCGGATTTCCACAAGCTGAATCTTGAGAGAATAGTCCTCTGTAATGTTTTTCTTGATGGGAGCAATATTAGCAGAGGTAGAACAGAGATACAAGCTAAAGCCTCTGTCACAAAGTTTCTTGGCTACTTCTAAGAACGGAGATATATGCCCATAAGCCAACCATGGAAACAGGAGGACCTTGAGAGATGCAGGATTTGATTCTGGATCCATAGCCCTAGGAGGAAGTGTGTGCCTCTGTGAAATGATCTTGTTAATTCCTAAGAGAATATATAAAGAACAAGAAAGAACTTCCAAATAGTTCATGTAAGAAGGCAATAAAGAATATGTTAAAGACAATTTTACCGGCTGCTCAAAATCGGAACATTATTAACGGAAGAAGCAATAATCTGAAGACAAGATCAAGGATTGCCTAAAATTTGGCAGCATTCAACGATGGAAAATACTAGAAGTGAAAATGCCTGTTCTTTTGCCTTTTAGAATTCCCAGAACAGGTTGAAATCTTGTTCTCATCTTCAGCATATGGTAAAAACACAGGAAGTCCTGTAAGTGAAAGCAAAACACAGATTGAATTCGATCGGAAAAAGAGAGAAGAGAAAATTGAATCCATTAAAAAAAAAAAACCTGGAAATGAAAATATCCATGGCTGTAAAATGGTTGCTTCTTCTTAGTAAACGTTGGTGATAGAAGGGTGAAGAATGAGAGTGACAGCTAACAGCTGATGGACGAAAGTGGGCATCCAATCACTCTGCGTCAAGAACTCAGCCGAGTCCACTCCTAGAAAATAGAAACTTTATTCATCCTTTTTGCCTTGAAATATGTTTAGGTAACTAAGATGAAACAAGACATTTAAGACACAACATTATCTTTTGGGACAAATATGCCCCTCATTTAATTTTATCTCATCTTAAATTGCATTCCTAATCCTTTTTTCTCTTTCCTCGTTTATTTTCTTTCTCCTTTATGTGATTGGTCAATTTAAAAAATAGATGTGTAAGCATAGTTAGGTGATATTGAAAAATATTAAAATTAAGTTTGACAAAAAAATGATAAAATAGGTAATTCAGTTATATTTTTTTATTTTGAAATGCTTAAACAACAATTATTTTGAAATAACACTCAATTCCTTAAATGAGCTTCATTTTAAAATGGAGGGAGTAGATGGTAAGTCATCATTTTACTTGAATTTAGAACTTTTAATTACAATTATGTTGTTTCAATAATATTCATCTTCTCTAGAATTAATAACTCCGTTTAACTAATAATGTGGTCATTGAAATTGTCACTTTTTTTTTTCATTTTGTCCATTGATATATAAAACTAATCAATTTAATCGTTATACTTTGCATTTTTTAAAAATTTAATCGTTATACTTTACATTTTTTTAACAATTTAATCATTATACTTTACATTTTTAGAAAATTTAGTCAATCTAGGATGGTTCAATTAAATAATAGTCATGAATGTAATCAATCTTAGTAATAATATCAAGTAATTTTTCATGTCATCAATTTTACATATTGGCTGAGAGAATATTTATCAAATTCTTCTTTTATGTTTTATATTTTGAACGACAGATAGTAAAATTTTATAGTTTAATCTAACCAATAAGAAAAATTTTAGTGACATGTCAAGCCGTATAATATTATTAACGATGATTGATTATATTTATGATTGTTATTCTATCAAACAATCATAGAGTGATTAAAATATGCTAAAATGCAAAATAAAATGATAAAATTAACTGATTTTATAGTTCGATGATCAAATTTTTTTAAAAAAAATGACAATATCGATAGTCACATTGTTAGTTAAGTCTTAATAACTCGATTTTCCTCCCTTTACCGTAAATGAAAAGAAATATGAATGAAGGGTAAAAAAAAAAAAACAACAACATAATTATACATTAAAAATTGTAAAATGTGAAACAAGTAACACTATTAAAACGATTTATTATATTATAGGATAGAGGATTATCTTTTGTGTAGCATGCTATTCTTTTTAAGGCTATTTTGTTTGAGGAAAATTTTGTTTTACTGTCTACAATATATTTTAGAAGGAGTCACCCTGTGGACTCATTACTGGAAAAGGAAAAAGAAAAAGAAAAAGAAAAAAAAGAAAAACTGAAACCACTAATGGGAGAGCCTATTTCGTTCTCAATAGTGCCCATAATTACATTAGGCCTTAAATTTGTTAATGACTTTTTAAAAATATCATATCTGTCCTCATTTATTAGTCTAAGTGCGCTCCACGTGACTTGTCTTGGGAATGGTAAGAGAATGGCTTCCAAAGCTAACTCCCACCCGCTGCTGTAACTCTAGCATTCACGATCTGCTTAGCTAAGATTGGGACCCAAGTTCCATGCTTAATTTCGATTACAGAGCTCCACGTATCCGCAGTGACTTGCAAACCCACCCACCAACATGGGATGCTTCAGAATTCTTGCCCGCAGAGCCCATCCTTTTACCACCATTCCTCTTTAGAAACCCTTCCAGTATAGAGATATTTTCCCCATTGGAAATCTAACAACCCCTATATTCATTTTTACTCCCATTTTTCTCTATTTTTATTCACCCTCATTTATTTCCTTATTTACTTTTATTTATTGTTCTTTTCCAATTTTTTTTTAGCAGTGTTCGGTTAATTGTCACGCATCTCGACATTTCACTTATTCAAAAGGATATTGATGAGATTCGAACTCGAGACTTATGATCTGCGAGCTCATCACTCCATCCATTGGGATGTTCATAAATAGTTTGAACTTTATTTATCAATTTATTTCAATTTTTTTATTCTCATTTTTTTTGTTTTTATTTTATTTTCTAAATTTCAGGCATTGTTTTTGAAATGTAATTTACATAAATAAAGGGGAAAAAGCTACAAATTTTAGTATTTTCTTGGAGTGGTTTGGAGGAAGTAAGATAATTGATTCTGAACCATGTCCTTCAGTTACCTTCGGATATTCTAATCTATCTTCTATACTAATAAAATAATATATATTATCCAATTTATATATATTATCCTTAGAGTTTAACATATCCTTTTAGTATTTTATTAATAAACTATATTTGTAAAAGTATATGTTTATATTTATTATTCGTAGTATAAAAGATGGTAAGAAGAAGGATTAGAAGATTCGGAGTCCCTTTAACCTTCAAATCTTGATCACAAATTTAAAATCAGAAACCATGTTAGGAATGAGCATTGCGGGTATAGGAGAGGATTTTTGAAACATGTAAAAAAAAAAAAATCTTTATTTTTTAAATTTTGTTTTGATTATTTATAAGAAAATCTGAATAAATATTAATTTTTAATCATTTTTGACTATTTTAATGATTAATTATGGGATTATTACAATATATTCATGAATTTTGTTGAATAATAATGAATATACATTTAATCTAACATATTTATATTACAAGTTGTGGGTTCGACGTAGTCTTACTGTATACTTTAACCTTGGTAAGTTACAAATCCTAGTGGATAATCAAGATGCGTGAGAAGTGATCCGAACACTATTCGATTATATATATATATATATATATATATATATATATTCATATGTGGCTTTGGAAATTCTGCTACATAATTGTGTATCAATCATGTATCACTAATAAAATATTAATAAAACTCTTATCCATAATCTTTAGTTGTTTTTTTTTTAATATATTTTATATAATAAACCCTATAAATATAAACTAATCACTAGGAC
Organism: Parsonsia alboflavescens; assembly: GCA_028571225.1. Taxonomy (NCBI): domain Eukaryota; kingdom Viridiplantae; phylum Streptophyta; class Magnoliopsida; order Gentianales; family Apocynaceae; genus Parsonsia; species Parsonsia alboflavescens. The sequence goes on along the minus strand of JAOXNR010052194.1, from coordinate 7,769 downwards.
TACTGATATTTTAAGAACTTATGTTAAATTTTTATTGTGTAAGAGGCAGTCACACAGAATTCCTATTACACATTTGTGAGTCGCTCCATGTTACATGAGTGAAGGTTTAATATATGTCCTAAAAGAGTAAGTATTCATAGGGTTTAGTTTATCTTATTAGAATTTAGTATATAAAATATATTAGAAAATAACATTAAAGACTACAGGTAAGTTTCTATTACTCTCTTCATCGATAATTGAAGGTCTCATTTTGACTTACATGCATTTTAAGAAAAAAAAAAGGTTTGACTTAGTTCATTATATCATTGCAATGTCACTTTTCTTTATAAAAATTTAACTAATTTAAGAAATGAGACATTTAATTCCGTACAATTCAAAATGAAAAATGAGATATTCAATTTCTTACGGAGGGAATAATATTTTATTAATGTCATAGGGAATAATATACAAATACGTAATAAGAGATTCGAGATCAATTTCGATATTCATTAAAAACTAATCAAATTGCTACCTCTAAGTTTAGTTATTATTGTTTTTTTCTTTTTAATGTTGGTTTGCAGTATAAGGTAGATTTTAGACTTGTGGTTTGACAAAATTTTAATTCTTTATATTTAATTTTTATAAAAAGTTCAAAAATCTATTTTTTCTATATTTTAACACGTATTTTTTTATTAACCCATGTATTTGATCTAAAGTGTTAAAACACTATAAGAAATCTTTTATTACAAGAATGGTAATATATTCATAAAATTTTATACAATTCTTCTAATTTTCTTTACAAAACTATTTTTATAGACTAAAATTTAAAAACATCTTAAAGATGATAATGTTATAGAAATATGTATAAATTTTTTATTAGGGTAGAATATTACTTATAACCCATATCAAATCTAACACTTATGACAAAAATGAGCCACTTAATCATTATTAACTATACTTTCCACTACAATATAATTATTGAAACACACCTTCTATGCACAATAACTACCCTCTAAAACACGAAAACTATAAAATTTTAATAAGCACTAACCTATTGAAATCAGAAACAACATATTTGACCAAGAAATCAATAATAATGAAAATTTTAAAGAAAAAAATTCAATTTGAATACTCAAAATAAATATGAAAGAAAATAACACAATAAATCATCTCCTCAACCAAAAAGAAATAAAAAAATATTGATAAATGAAATTTGATGATAATCCTTCTCCATAAATATGTCAATTATACTGCTAACCACTCTCATAATAGAAGAACCTTTAGCTAGCATCATTACCGTTCGATCTTAATATATGAAAAATATGGGACAGACATCTATAATATTTAATTACTTTCACAAATCGAACATGATCATCTACTTATAGGTATAATTCAAGTCATAATACATCCAATTAATCTTGTTGTTCATAATAATTATTTATATGAATTAAAATCATACCAACAAATAGTTTAAAAGTCAAGTCAACATATAATGAAAGGTTTATTATCAATTTGATCCTGAGTTCTTATAATTTTCTTTTCTTAAAAAAAAAATTATTTGTAGTTATTCTTTAATAGTATGGATAATATATTGATGAATTTAAATATTATTAACAAAAATCACACATGTAATATTTAATTATTATTTTTTAATATAATTTATATACTATATCTTAAAAAATAAAAAAAATCCTAACAAGATAATTAAACCGTAAAAATAACAATTAAAGCAAAAACAAAACACATGACAGTTATATATGGCAAAAAAAGATTATTCTTCTTTATAATTATACAGTTTATTTGACAACTTCTCCTTATTATACTTTTACAACATTATTAGTGCACATTATTTAAATCATTCAAATAATCATCCTATAGAATAGTCCATATTAGGCATCTCCAATGGTGCACATTTTCAAATGATGTCTATTGATTGTCTCGTATGCCATATATATTTATTTTAAGACATTTTTCTTTTAATGACTCTATCTTCTAATCGTTCTTCTTTTTTATAGTGTGTCTAAAGTGGATTGCATCTATCGATTCATTTGTTAAATCATCAATTTATTTATTTTTCACATTTTTAAATTTACTTTATTATTAAAAAATTTATATTTTAAAATATTTAATTACTCTAAAATAAATTCTAAAGAAATTAATTAATTCTTTTGAAATCATATTCTATCCAAAGTCTTATTCTATCCGAAAGGTTAAGATCTCCTGTTATACAATTGGGTAACACTCATGTCTCCCTAAAAAGATTAAGTTTCCATTGAATTTAGTTTATCTTTTTAGATTTTAATATTAAAATCTATTAAAAGATGATAACTAAAATGTACGAATAAGATTTTTATTATTATTTTATTAATATAACCAGGAATGAGAAAAAAATATGTAATGGAAGATTCAGATCCTATCTGAAATCATCTTGTAATTAGCAAATAAAAACCAAAAACGTTGAGAGAATAAATGTTTTAAATTTAAACAATTAAAAAAGAAAAAAAAAAGATTGTGTAGTTAAAATAAAAAATTTATATTTTTAAAATGTATAGTTTTTTTTTAAGACAAAATAATAAATAGATATTATGTATATTCAAATAGAAAGTTGCAAAAAAAAAAACAAAAAAAGCAAAATTGAACAATGCTGGATTTTCACTAAAAAAAAAACATCCCAATTGGTGGGTCCCAATAATAGTGTTAAGATTAGCTTCTCGGAGAATGCCATGAGTTCTTGGGTGCCTTATTTTCTCTCTTTTTGGGACAACGCTTTTAGCACTTCCATTGGAGTTTCTATCAGCACGTATTAGGATAAAAACCAATATAATAACCGGGAAGTCATTAGTAATGATTTTATAAAATATCAAACAGAATGAAAATAAAAATATAATTAGAAAAAAAAATTTAAAGTATCAATTACCATCTATTTAAATTAATATTTTTTAAAAATAAAAAAGTAAAAAATTAATAGATACTTAAGTATAATTTTCATCATTTTTGAAAAATTTAATTAATTAAATTTATATTAATTAATATAGTTTTTTTAAAATTAAAAAAATCAATATGTGCTTATTATAGATGTTTTAAAATTATATTGTATGTTAAGCCTATTATATTGTAAAGTTATATTTTATGTTATTTCATAATCTTTTGTCATGGTTAAGTTCTCTCAAATAAATTGGATTAAGTTTTTATAATATAAATTGAAAAAATATATTTTTTTTTGCACTAAGAAATATTATTATCATTTTAAATTATCCTTCACTGTATATTAAAATAAAAAAAATGTAACTTAAAAGAATAATTCAACTTATTATCCATTACCCATCGAAATTATATCTTTTTAAAAATTCAAATATCCAAAAAAAAAAAAATCATTGTATCCTTATGATTAATAAATATTAATTTATTACGTCACCTATAACTCATAAAAAATAATAAAAATTTTTTAAAAATAAAGAATATTTATCGATGATTTTTATATTCGAAAATAAAAATTTGGGTAAGATAATTTTAGATTTATTTAATTTAGTTAAGTTAGTCAATATAATTATTATTATTATATTAATATTATGCTTGTGATTTAAAAATTTATTAGTTTTATATAATTGTTTTTAAAAGTGTTTTAGCTATTCATCCTATTATCTTAAAAAAATATATAAAGTACCAAAACTTTTCACATTAATTAAAAAAATTAAGAAAATTACATATTATTATAATAAATAATAATTAAATTCATATGACAACTCCAAATAAATAATTAGAAACAAAAAAATAATAAAAAAAATTGAAAGAGTACTTATGCAAAATATTTTATGCAATCCAAAATTAATTTTTATATTATGTGTAACCCTAAATTTACTTGCTTTAGTTAAGTGATTATTGACAATTATTAGATATTAATAAAAAAAATATTTTAATTAATAATTTATTATTAAGAACAATTGGACATTTAAAGACCCAACTTTTGGTTAGTTTTACACTTTGGTCTTGAACTTTTTTTTGTTGTATTGGTTCTCAAACAAATTATCATTGGTCAATTTGATCCTTCTAATCGTATTTTTTGAAAATATCAAGTCAACAACCACCTGAACAAATTAATTGAGGAAAATTCAGTACTATGTCATTCAATTGGTCAAAACGAATATTAACTTAAATCTTATTGAGCTTGATTTTGATTTCTGGCTCAGCAAAAAATGGATTTAGTTGGGATAGAAATATGACTTTAAATTTTATACTCATTTTTGACAAATTGAATAGTGTAATATTGAATTTTCTCCTGTTAATTTGGTCAAGAAGTTGTTGACAGAATTTTTGGATGGTTTTTTTTTTTTTTAAAAAAAAAAACGGTTCGAAGGATCAAGTTGTCCAACAGTAATTTATTCGAGGATCAAAATGACCAAAAAAATAAATTATGGACTAAAACATAAAACTAACCAAAGGTCAGATCCTTAAACATCCAATTACTCTTATTATTAATATTTAAAAATTATTTTATATATTCATTTCATGTTTGTATTTAAAAACATTATTTAATAACGTTCAAGAATTTCTACCTTCACTCTATTTCTTTTATAAGAACGTGAAGGTGACATTGTACTTCATATTTAATATAGGTTTAATATATTATTGAACTCCTCACATTGTAACAATAACCCTATTAAACTCTTAACACTTATATCTCACCCTATGAAACCCATTCAACATGTCATAATCACCATATTAAACCCTTGAATTTTTATTTTAACCCGTTAAACCTTTGATATATATCAAACCATTCACATAAAACTCTTCAATCACATAATAGGGAAAAATTAGACAAAATTTTAACAGAAATTATAAACTATATTTTAACATTAGGTCATACTTCAGACAAATTGTAGATTTACTGAAATATTTATTTCAAAAATATATTTTTTACTTAAAATAAAATTATAAAATTATAAAAAACTATTAATCATTAAATTTTACAAATGGTAAAAATTATCATGTTACATTCTATTATTAATAAATATTTATTATCTAAAATAAGTGTAATTTTTTAATTTTTTTTTTCTGATTCAATTGCTATTCAATTTTAATTTAACTATAGTTGTATCATTAAAATGTAAATTAATAAAATTTTCAATTTGATATTAAGTTTACTTTTGAAAATATTGCTTTAAACTATTTCATGGCTGAAAAGAACGATAAATATAAAAAGACAGAAGAAGAAGTATGTTTATTATATGAAGAGCTTATGTGAACTATTTGAGATATATTAAAGATTCGATTGATTAAAATAAATGTTCAAGTGTTTAATAGGGATATTCTGACAAGTCAAAGGGTTTAATAGCGTTGAATAAAAGCCTAAGGACTCAATAGGTTTATTGTTACACGATGAGAGGGTCAATAATATATTAAGTCATTAATTTATTTCAAATAGAAGTTAATTTATTAAATCTTTATGTAATAAGAATTACTATTGTCATTATATTTTGAAAAGAAATAGTTAAGAAAATATTTCAATTTTTTTTTAAGATTAAAATTATATAAGATTCAATTAGTGTTTATGAAAATAAATGGGTAAAAATATAAAGAGTTTTAGGATAACATACTTTAAATTATCCTTTAATATTTAGTTTGTTTAATTACTTTTTAAATTTATTAATTATTTATGTAATAGGAAGTTTATTGTCATTATGTTTTGAAAATAAATAGGTAATAAAATATTTCATTTTTTTTTTTAAAGATTAGCATTGTAAAAAATCCAATTAGTGTTTATGAAAATAAATGGGTAAAAATATAAAGAGTTTTTATTAAAACATACTTTAAATTATCCTTTATATTTAGCTTGTTTAATTATTTTTTGAAAGAAATTAGTTGATTTGTTAATTTATTGATGTTGTTATCTTTAATTGTTGGTTTAATTGACTTTAATTTAATCGTTAAAACTTCCATCCATATCAAGTGACACTTGGCTGATGCCTTTCTTTTAATAATAGATACTCAGTCCATTCGAAATTGAATGTTTCGATTTGACTTAGACATATTTTAATAAAAAAATTTGACTTCATTTATTAACACATTCCATTATCAATTTTTATTATCTTAGACACATTTTAATAAAAAAATTTGACTTTATTTATTAACACATTCCATTATCAATTTTCTTAATAAAATTTTTACTGATTTAGAAAATGTGACATTAATAATTCAAAATGAAATATGATACATTCATTCATTGACACCAAGAAAGACCTAGGGAAAAAATGAAAATAACTAAAACAACTGAGGGAACATTCATTAGGCCCTCTTCTCATTACACAGCTCAAGAATCTCCTTTGCAACGGAATCAATCTCCTCATCCCCTTTGATGCCCAACTTCTCACCCATCTCTCTTGCTTTCCTCCGTATTTCGTCTCCACTCTCATCCACCATAACCTTTCTTATAGTTTTGGCAATTCCCTTACGTCGAAGCTTTCCACTCTCGTCTTGAATGGCTTCCAAGCCAACCCCAGCCGCCGCCACGATTCTAGTAGCATTCCTAGGTTGGTCATGCTGCATTGGCATGAATATGATAGGAACCCCAAATTTCACGCCTTCCATTACAGAATTCCATCCACACAATGACTTACAAAGCCACCAACACTGGGATGCTTCAGAATTCTTACCTGGGGAGCCCATCCTTCTACCACCATTCCTCTGTCACTGATGACCCTCTCGAGAAACCCCTCAGGAGGTGCTTCTTGGATGGAGATATTTTCCCCATGGGGAAATCTAACAACCCATATGAAATTAACTTTGCTGAGCTCTAGCCCAAGGGCAATTTCATTTCTTTCCTCCTCTGTCAGAAAATACTCACTGCCAAACGATAAAAAAACCACAGAACTTTCCCTCTTTTTGTCAAGCCATTCGATGATCTCATCCTGTCCATCTCCATCAATTGAATCTTGTACAAGAGGACCCACCGGGACTACCTTCTTCCATAATAAAGAAGAGACAAAATCAAAATATTTTCCTTCAATTTCTTTGAAAGATTTTATCAAAAAAATCTTGTAAGATCTTTGCAATGCTTTAGAAAAACTATAAGCATCTTTAGGATCATTAACTAGAACGTCAGCTTGCAGATCAATTTCCGTAAATGGAAATTGCTGTCCAGGTTTTTTGAACCTGTGAAGACCCAATGTAATTAGTGCAATGCTACTAGTGGTGAACAGAACAGCAGGAATATGTTGAGAAGAAGGTATCTCTGCCGAACAGGGCTGCATGTAATCATAAATAACAAAGTCCGGATGCAGATCGGTGACGATATCAGCGAAATTTGGGGCAGACATTTCAAAAGACCCTTAAGAGGGGTCAGGAGAAGGGGTGGGAGACCATTGGTTGTGTGGTAGTGAGGAGGAAGTTCAGGGGAGGATGGAAGGTGAAGCTCAATTAGTTCTATGGAATCAGCATATTTTTCACCTATTTTCTTCTGGATGGAGCTCAGATTTATGGCAGTGGAACAAATATAGATTTGGAAATTTCTGATGGTTAATCTCTTGGCAAGCTCCAGGTATGGATTAATATGCCCATAGGCTAGCCATGGAAGCATCAACATCCTGCTCGCTTTGCTTTCTTTACTATCCATAATAATCCTACCAGTAGACACAGACAACTCTCTCTCTCTCGTCCACCCAGGAAGGGCTATTTTCTTTCGGGAGTTTTTAATTTTTACCCCAAACCCAAATGGTTTGGGGTACAATTTAGTGACAAAATGGTCATTTCCTCACTCGTTGAGCCAATAATGCCCGAAATGAATCATAGGGGCA
>JAOXNR010052192.1:0-17295 GCA_028571225.1 Parsonsia alboflavescens | reverse complement strand
ACATATAACCATTTGAGAAAGATCAAGTTAAAGTAAATAAAATTTATGTTTTTATCATATTTATAAAAATATAAAAAATGAAATTAGAATTGAAAATTTCTATTGATATTTCATTTTTCATATATCACAAGGAGAACATAGAGATAAAAAGAATAAAAAAAAGATAATTTTATTTTATTTTTGTTTAATTATTGATATAAAAATATAAAATACAAAAGAAAAATGAAAATTTGTTAAAATAATACAGCTTTAAGATTTTTTTTTTGAACAAATAAAATTATTTAAAATAAATCAACGTGTGGTGATATTTATATTATATAAAACAGATGAGAAAAATGAATAGTTGAAATATTTTTAAAATAAAAATAATAAAGTTTTTATCCAAATAAAATAAGTTAAAATAAAACTTTTATATATAGGTTTTTAGAAATTAAAAAAAATAAATAAATAATGAAATATTTTTAAAAATTAACTGTATATAAAAGTATATAGTCAAGTAAAAATAATAATAATGCATTAATAAGTCTTTTATCAAATAAAAGATTTATAGGTAATAGCAAATTAGCTATTTTCATAAAAGGGTAATAACTGAAAAATTATAAAGGAAATGTGACGTTTCTTTATAGGATGGAGTGGGTATGTAGTTTATATTTTTTCATGTATATAAAAAGATAAAAGAAAAAAAATTAAAACAGTTAACTTGAAAATTGAAGAGTTTAGAAGTGCTTTTTTCATAAACTACTTTTTTGTAATTCAAAAAATAAATTAAATTTTGATTTATTTTTCAACTTATGCTTTTTTTTTTTATAAAAGTCAAAACAAACAAGATTTTTTTTAAATTTAAATGTTTATTAGATTTTTTTAATTACCTCTTCTTCTTCTTCTTCCTCCTCCTCCTCCAAAAATAAGTAAAAAATCTCTATCGAATCTTGTTCGACAAGAAGCTTACTTTCAATCTAGAAGATCACATCCACGAATATTTGACGTATGAGTTGGCTACTGACTTGTAAACCATCTTAGCGAACTTCCAATAAATTTTGAAAGTTATGATGAGCTTTGTAAAAGTTGCAGCGAGTCATTTAGGTCTCGTAATGTGTATCAAGTGTTATGGATACTTAATCATGATATGGAAGATGTATGAGGTGTATCGGAGCATACTGGATCGAAGGTTGCGATCCTGTAAGACCTTTCCTAAGCTCATTAAAGGTTGGTGACCTAAAAGGTTGACGACTCAGGAGATCGTTAACTTTGGGAAAATTGGATCGTATCTCTTATATTCAAGTCAGTATTTGAGCAGTGTTTCCCACAGCATTTCCATATATAAAATATATATATGTGTGTGTGTGAGAGAGAGAGAGAGACAGATTTTAATAAATAACATTACAAGTTAACGCATAAGGGAAAAAAGTTATATACAAAGAAAGATCAGGAACTTGGTGTATATTACACTATATCAATAAAATAATATTAATAATGCAACTGGCTCTTCAATTAAAACATTATTTTATTACAATTTGTTGAAGACAAATAACAATTGTCTTCTTCATTCATCTTTCAGCTCATTATACATAACTATAAATAGCCCAAACCAAACTGTTTGGAAGATATATTCTACTCTCTACAACTCTCACTTTCTCTCAGTAGCGTTCTCTCCCTTTATGAATTAATCATCGGAAAGCTAAAGAGGAGAAACTATTGCAATTACTGCAAAAAAATTGTCATCGAGTGATGGCATATTTTCATCAGAAAAATCTAAAAAATCCATCAATAAAATACCAAAGAATTTATACAGATAGTAAATTGGATTATACCTACAAATTTTTAAAATATAACAATAGATAGAATGACTATAGATATATAATGATGGATAAACTATAAAAAACCATCACAAAATGTGCAGTTTCCTCTGATGGTAAAAAGTCATCGGTAAATGTTCACAAAAATTTTGACTTTTATAACTTAATATTTTTACAGGGATAATATGTCGTCAAAAATATGTATTTTTTTTATTTTTTATGATTTTTCTATATTTAAATTTTAATTTAATTACATAATAAATATAAAAAACATATTATTTATATTAATTAATCAAATATATCGACAAATTAATGACAAAGTCACTGATTATTTACTTAATCTTAAGAAGTAATAATATACTCATGGATTTATATGGAAAATAAATTCACATTCAAAAGTTTTAGGAAGTTAATTTATTTATTTTTACACGCTCTATAGTGACTGTAGTTTTATCCATCAATGATAAGTATATACTATCAAAATAAATAATTTATAGTGATGAAAATATTTTTCCGTCAATAATGTATTTACGTATAGTTATGAAAATATGAACTATCAAAATAAGTGTACTGATGCTCATGATTTAAAATATCACCATAAAAACCAATTTTTAATGACAAAATTTTCTATCGGTAAAACACTATGACATGTTTTTTTAGTGAATGCCATATGTATAATGATCATCTCTAGCAAATCAAATGGGTTACATTACATAAAAGAAAAGCTAGGAAAAGGTCCGGAAAGCTTATTGTGTGACAATTTCAAGATTCCCAAGTTTGAAAGTTTTCTAATTGAATCAGGAATGGATCCAGAGAAACCATTATAAGACAAGTCCAAAGTTTGCAAGGATACCATTTGACCAATTGTCTCCGGAATTGGACCTTCGAATTTGTTTTGTGCCATAGATAGGGATTTTAACTGCACCAAGTTTCCAATTGTGGCAGGAAGTTCACCTGAGAAGTTATTCCCAGAAAATTCCATGGCTTGAGCAACCGTCAAATTACCGATGTTGGGAGGCAAAGAGCCACTCAGTTTGTTTGACGACAAGACAAGCCAGTAGAGACCTTTGAGGTTCCATAGACTTGTCGGAACAGTGGAATATAGCCGGTTTGAATCCAGGAAAAGGTACGCTAAAGATGTTGCATTACCAATGCAATCTGGAATGAGTTCCCATATTTGGTTTCTACTGAAATCTGCATCCATCAAACTCTTCATTCCACAGAGAATACCAAGATTGCCCCTGGTTATGTTATTATCAAGAACATACAATTCTTGAAGATTTTGCAAAGCATTGAGGGATGTGGGGACTGATCCGATCAAATGATTACCTGCTAGACTTAAAGATTGTAAATTGCTTAAATTCCCAAGGGTGATCGGAATCGGGCCCGTGAGTTTGTTCGAATGAAGTAATAAAACGGTTAGTTTTGAAGCGTTTGAGATGGCTTCAGGGATGACTCCTGCAATTCTATTTTGTCCTAGAAGAAGCTTTTCCAAATTGGGAGGTACAAAGAGAGGAAGATGTCCTGAGAGTTCGTTCCTGTAAAGAGAAATAACGCTGGCTCTAGAGAGGTTTAAGATGACTGATGGCGAACCGGTGAAGTGATTTCCATCAAGATAAATATTCTTCAAGTTTTGAAGATTGTTGAACTCAAGGGGAACGTTACCTTCCAATTGTAATTTCAAATGGCATTATTAGTTTCGGAACAAAATGAAATTAGTTTGATGTTTGGAATTAATATAATTACCAATTACTATTACCTGTCAGATTGTTGAAACCGAGCGCTAATATTTCTAGAGCATTTAAATTCCCTATCTCTTTAGGTATTGGACCTGCAAATAAAAGAAGCGTTGGATTGTACCGTATTCGAAAATATAGTTGGAATGACAATGTGGTTAGATATTTTTTTTTTTTTTTTAAATCGTTATCCAGAGGAGGACGTAAGCCCTTGGGACTGAACCTCCTTAAATACTTGTATCTATTTTCTGCCTTATCTTTATATTTTATAGTATTGATTATATCCTAATCAGTTCTTTCCATAACAAGAACCATATATAATTTAAACAAAAATACTCAAATTATGGAATGCTCCCCATTAAATTAATAACTGTCAAAGTTAATGATCAATTGTTTATTTAAAAAAAAAAATTAAGGTACTATTTTTGTTTCTTTAAATTCCCCTATTTATATGCCAATCAAACTAACAACACAAAAGGGGGGGGGGGGGGAAAGTGAAATGGATGATATAGAAAAAATACCATCAAAAAGATAATTATCTAACCATAATGATTTATAATTGATGACAAGAAAAGTTAGTTAAAATAACGTATACTTAGTGAGGGAGGAAGTATTATTTAACACAAATCATAATATGAGATAAGACCGAGTTTTCGATATTTTTTATTTATCCCAGTGTATAAACATTTATATATGATTTTTGCAGTAAAAATATAAAACTAATTAAAGATAAATCTTCAAATATATGTGAAGAGAAAAAACAATCAATTGGGAAAATAAAATTAAGAAGAAAAAAAAAAGATAAAGGGAAAAACGAATAGAAAGAAAAAGGAAAGAAGAAGAAAAAAAAAACCGAGAAAAGAAAACAAAAGGAAGAAAGGAAACGAAATGAAACAAACAAAATAACAGTGACGAAGAATAAAAAATGCTGGGAAGAAGAGAAATCAAAACGGCTTCAAAAAATAAGTTACTTTTTTTAGCTTTTTTATTTTTCTGCTTTTGCTGTTTTTTTCTTCCTTATGAAGCTCACTGAATAAAGATCCACACAACTTTTACTTTTCCTAAAACAAGCTTATACAAACTTTTCTTTTTCCTCCTTTTTCTATAATTGGCCATTTTGGCATATAATAAATTACAAATATTTTTAATTCTAAATAGAAAACAGTTAAATATTTCTATTTTGTCATAAATACTAAATAGATCATCTAGCTGGATATGCATGAAGAATCAGGGAACTTATCAATTACTAAATAAAAATCCTATAAAAATTATAAAATATTAATGTTGGCCAATGAATTATCCCAAGTCACCATCTCTCATGCTGATTTGGATTGGCTACTCCATGTGGCATTTTGGTTCCAAATCGCTTCTTCGTATGGCGTGACACCTCATTTTTTTCCTATCCAAAACTCACACCCAATTATTTTCTAGAATTTATGACATACCCATACTATGTCATAAACTCAAGAATTTCTTCTTATTATAAACTAAATAATTTATCCTTTCTGCACCTTAATTAAAATTCATAAAATGAAATATAGATTGATCTCAAAATTCTAAAGAATGCATGCCCTACCTACATGCATTTAATCTCTTACAATGTCCCCATTCATGATTTTAATCCAACTAATAATAATAACTACAGAAAATATTGTAATCAATAAAATAGTTAATAAACTATTCCCTTCGTCCGAAATTAAATGTTTCATTTTTCATTTTGAATTGTCCAGAATGAAAATCCAATTTTTCTAAATTAGATAAAATTTTACTGAGAAAATTCACATTACAATTTAAAAATGCACTAAATCAAATTAATTTCTTTAAATGCATGTAAGTGACATTGAATTCTAGATAAAAGGAGAAATAATTAGTAATAAAGAAAGTTAGGGCTCAAATGATTTATAAATGGTGAGGAAGGAAGTATATATTATTAATTCAACATACAAAATAAATAAATATATATATATATATATTTATATATTATTATTAATTACCTCTCAAGCTGTTGTAGGAAAGATCCAGCTGCTGAAGCTTCTGCATGTTGCCGATCTCCCTTGGTATGAGGCCATCAAACCGGTTCTTGTACAACCCTAGAAACTTCAGCTCCGAGCACAGCGATAAATTCCTTGGCAACTCACCTTCAAGATTGTTCATTGACAGGTGAACCCATTTCAGTCTAGGACACGTGTGAATTAATGGAAGAGCACCGGAAATGTTATTCCACCCAAGTCGAATACTTTCCAAAGTCGTGATGTTGAATATTTCCAATGCCAAAGACCCCGAGATTTCCATATTTGCACTAAAATCCAATAATTTCAACCTATCGAGGTTTCCTATCTCTTCAGGAATTTTCCCCTTCAGAGAGTTCGCTGACAGGGACAAGAGCTCCAGCTTTCTTGCCCTGAATATAGCCGGCGGAATAAAACCGGAGAAGTTATTGTGATCGAGTCTCAGGACTCGGAGATCACTCAGTGAACCGAGCCAAGTCGGAATCTCTCCACTGAATGCGTTGCTGTGGAAATTGAGGACTCTTAATCTGCGTAAGCCGGAGAAATCAATATGGGACAGATTGCCTTGGAAGCCATTGTTACTCAAGTCAAGAGATACAAGGAATGAAAGGTTTCCGACCTCTGGAGGTATATCTCCGGCTAGACCCATGTCGGAGATATTCAAGGAAACTATTCTTCTTCTTCGTCTTTTGGAGTCACTGCAGGTAACTCCAAGCCAGTCACAGACTGGGGATTCTGCCGACCAATTGTTTGACATCAAGTGGTGAGGATCCCGAGTTATATGAGCTTTCAGTGCAAGAAGTGAATCCTGTTCTAGTTTCATGGGCAAAGAAGCTGAAAATTGGAGAAGAAATAGAAGTGAGAATACCAAGTTTTTGATGAGATGAATATTATTATCCATGGCTTTTGAACAAAATAGAAACAAATTACATAAATATATATAGCAGATTGTGCCGGTATGAAAGAAAGAAGAAGACGTGGAAAAATGTGACTTGAATAGAGATTAGAATAATCTTAATTAATTAAGAAAGTCTTGTAAGATGGCCCAGGGGCACAAATGAGTTGGCAAGGTAGGCATGAAGTTTGATTAACTCCAACGACAGATGAGGGTTCGAAATTCGACAAGAACATTGTCTCGCGTTGATTCGACAAGTGAATATCTCGACAAGAGACTTTCTTCTTCAACCAAAGAAAGTCTCGTAAGATGTGATCATATAACTATTAATTAAAAGCATTGCATTGTTATGCATGACTTTTCCATTGTGTTATAGTATGAAAGGAAGAAGAAGACTTGACGCTTGAGTTAACTATTAGGGATTAGAATAATCTTAAGAAAGACTAAGTATTGTAAGATATAGATTTCGTTTGGATAAATTTATAATATGAGTGTTGTTTCAGTATTACTTTTTATAGAAGTATTTTTTTTCTTTAAGTTAAGTTGTTTTGTAGTGGAATGCATTAAACTATAAATAATAAATGCTTTTTAAAATTAAAAGCTGTATGAATGGAAAAAGCACTTTTAGATTTTTTTTTAAAATTGTTTTTATTATAATTTCTTAAATTTAACAAATTAATTATATTGTATAAGTTATACTCCTAGTAAACTTTTATATTAAATATAATATATTTTACATGCTAACCTTTAATATATTTAAGTGAACTTTTTTTTTTAACACAATACATTAATATTAAAATTTTTTTTTTATAAAAATGAATTCGAGATTGATAAAAAATTTATAAATAAATGATTGGTGTTTAATTTAATCTTGTGATATAAAAAAAAATATATATGCTTGTATTTTTTATTTGTCATAAAGTATAAAGATATACCAATGTGATAAATTAAATGAATTTTCAAATATTGTGATTGGAGAAAGAAAAAAACTTTTTTAAAAAATAAAAAAATAAAAGAATGGAAGATTTTTTATAAAAAAAAAAAAAGAGAGAGAGAGAGAGAGAAAATGGAAAATGAAGGAACAAACTGATCAATGTGAGGAAATCAGTGGAGGGGAGGGGATAGGGTAGGGGTTAGTTTAGGAACTACGATGAAAGTCAAAAATAGTTTAGGGATGAAATTCATCATTTTTCCTATTTCTTTTTTAAGTTAAGCCAATCTAAACACCCCATAATTATACAATTACGAATCAACAATAGTAAAATGAGACTTGTTAAACTTAATACTAAAATTGTAATTGACAACCTAAAATATCCTCATTTCAACGTAGAGGAAAAGGATGCTTATGGGCAATGCCCAGGTTTTAGAAAAAATCTGATAAAACCTTTTTTTTTTAAACAATATCACTGTATTAATATCAAACAAAAACATGTAAGATATCTCAAGCATAGAGGAATATCTTCTCCCTAAAAAATAAAATTTCAGGAAAGTTCTCAGGCTGATCTTCTCAAATCCTTAGCAAGGTTCAAGATAACCTTTGGGTTTCGATGGGTGCCGAATCCACCAAAAAATACCCTGCTAAATATAGACTCGATTAAATTGCAATCTATGGAGTAGGGATCTTACCCTCAGATATTTGATTAAAAAAAATTAGTCACCTTTTAAGACAAATTAAAATACGAACAAACAAGAAAAAATGGAAAAATTTCATTAAGAATTAACTTGAGTGAAACACCTAGTTGACGTCGTTGTGGTTCGAGTATATAAAATTGTTTATTGACTCTAATAATAAACAAAATATAAAAAAGATGAGATAATTAGAGTAAAATAGGAAGCCTAAATTTACCAATTCTTCCTAATTTAGACTCTCTATGAAAATGCGCAATAATTATTAACGGCATTAAGGACTAGGAAAACCTATATCTAGTCAATAAACTCCTGCTTCTGAATATTTAAATTGGATCCAAGTCAATCCTTAGGGAATTAAACCTAATTGTTACTACATGATATTTTTAATCAATTAAGGATGTAAGGCGATCACTAACTGAATATCGAAACATTCAAATGAACAATAGGTCTAACTGAATAGATCAAGAAGTAATACTAGAATTAAAACAAAATTGACTCCAATACCAAAAATATACCCAAAAAATCAAGAACAAAAGTCTCATGATTCGTCTAAAGTGGCATCTCCCTCTACACAACTATATCTAAGCCAATAATGGCTTATTGGTAGCTTTAAAAAATATGGAGAAAACTGTGGAACATAACTATCTCTACAAATATGGACTTCTACCAGAGTCACCCACACGCTCCACGCTCCAAGACTAACACAATTCTTCATTCTGCATTACCTAAGACACAGAGGTTAAGATATAAATATATATAAATATAAATATATATACATATATATAAATAAAATATCTCTAGTAACCATAATTACTAAAGAATAGGAATTAATTAATTGGAATCCAATTAGGACTTCTTAGTCAAATTGTATATATATATATATATATATGGATTTGCTAAGATGCGTTCCAACCGTTACCGTAACGGAATTTTTGCTCCGCTTGGTTGGTTGCATGAGCATTGTAGCAAAAATTCCGTTACGGTAATAGTTGAAGCGCGTATGAAGGCACGCTCCGTAGCGCCCATTAAGGTTAGCAAAACCGTATAAATAAATAAATAAATATATATATATATATATATACACACAAAGAGACTGGTATGCACACCACCGCGTCTCTTAATGGATGCGGATCGAAACGTCGTAATGGAAGGGAATTTGATATTTGCGGACTAATCAAAATGGTATCATTTTGAGTTTATTCTAAATCTGCTCAAAATGACATCATTTTGTTCTGAAACTCACAAATGATACAAACCCCAATCAGTACTTCATCACGATTCTGTGAGAAAGACATGACCATTTCATAGACACCAACCTATCCATTCCATTCCCAAAACCAACCGGACAACTTGCCGGAAAAAGTGTATCTCATACTTGCGGCCTAGCCCAAAAGTCATCTCCATAGCGTCACAGCTTTTCCTAGGTTCAAACCTGAACATCGTATTGTTCTAGGGCTTGAAGTGCCCAAAATGGAAAGGAGTCCGGAGTGGAGTGTTCCTTTCGAACCGTTTCAATTTCACAGAACCGGTGGTTGAAGGCTTCAACTCATGGGCCATGCTAACCTCTGGCGAAGAACTTCAAAACGATGGCAGTGTGACAATGCCCTTTCGAGCCGGCGGTGTTTAAGAAAGAATTATTGCTGGCTGTTTTTCCTCCCCTGGCAAATTTCGTTGGTCAGCCATTTTTTGTTTTTCTATTGTTGAAAATTAATTTTTTAGTTGTTGTTGAATTTCTACTATAAAGGTTTTTTACTTTTTACTTTTTTATTTATTTATTTTGCAACAATTAAAGTGAGTTTTGGGAAGGCCTAGCATGATGTGACTTCAATTTTCAGTTTCAATTTATTAACATGTGATGGATTCAAATTTTATGATGTGCTGATTTGTTGTCTATAAGTAGAAAGATATGTGTAGTTGCTATCAAAAAATGCTAAAGGAAGTTACTAAACCCTACAAATTGTTTCCTCTTTAGACCAGAAAAACTATGTGTAATTGTTATCTTTTCAGCACTGTACAATTAGTATAACAAACACTTCGTGATAGGATTTCAAGATTTGCATCTCCTCCAAGTATTTTCTCTCTTTATTATTGTTATTATCATTATTATTATTGAAGTTAAATCTTTTGGTTTTTATTTTGTTTTATGGTACCAGATACTTTCATTTCTAGTTTTAAATAGTGAAGAGGTACAATTTAAGTTTCATGAAGGTTTTTATTTTCATTTCAAATTTTTACTTAATCTGAAAGTTGGATCTTTCCTGTGGACATTTGATTTCCGAGATGGAGAAGTCTTGAATTCCTATCAATTTCTGTATGAATAATATCATTTTCATTTGTTTAGATGCAATGCTAACATCTAACATAAATGATATTGCCTTGCAAAGAAAATATGAATGTGGAGGATATTTGAAGCCAAGAATATCACACTCGGAGAAAAATCCAAATAGAAAATACAGGAAGTGCTACAATAGGAAGGTATGGTATATGAAGAATCATGATTTTGCATTTAGTGCATTAGAATAGCATTAAAATAGTTTTGTCAAAAAACCTAATGTTAATCATTTTATTGTTTCACTTCTTTATAGGATGGTTTGAGCTGTGTTAGCTTTGATTGGGATGTTGACCACTGATCTATTAACTCTAATTGGGAAACACAACTTCTTTTACAAGAGTTGAGTGCCAAAGTTGAAAGAAATCTAGAGGCCAATTACATTTTGAATGCCAATGTCGAAAAGTTACTCAAGACTATCAAATATCAAGAAGATATGTGTAGGATTGAAATGAGGAAGATAATTTACTGCCTTCTTGTGCTTTTAACCATCTTAGGAGTTACTTCAAGCTATGTGTTGAGGAGTCATTTGTAAAATTTGGAATTTTCTTCAAATGTAACTGTGTTCAATGAACTATGTGTATGATTGTTAAGTTATACTAGTCTTCAATTTATACTTTTCTTATATTTTGATGACGAGGAAGGAGGAAAATATGTCATGATGGAGCTGTAATGGTTTTAAGTCCATTTGTCAAGCAAAAAACCATCAAAGTGGTTCCAAATGATAATTTTGAATAGCAATTTTTTATTGAGCATATTCTGTTATATTCACCATTCGTATGTCTCACATACCAGGATGATTAGTTATGGTTTGATCATTTTAGTTGAGTGAGTAGCTTTGGGTTCTTGTTCTATCTGTTTGAATGAGTTTTTAATCCTTGCATTAGCCGGTTTGTTTAGCTGTGTCCATGATGTCTCCTTTGGGTGCATATACTTATTCAAGTGTTCCTTGTGAAAATTGGATGCTTTTTTTCCTGCTAGGTTTGTGGTAAACATTTTAGCTGTTTTGTTTTGAGAACTGTTAAATATGGAGTATTGAATAGGGCATTGAATGAGTTGACAAAATAAGAAGCGTAACTGTAAGTAATTACACGCAGAAGTGGAGAACAAACACTCTACGACGTAACAATTGACATTAAATAGGTAAATAAAAATCTACTGGAAAGGATCCAAATACAATACCAGGTTTTCCACAGGAACAAAAGAGAAAGATTCAAGTTTTCACACAACAAACATGATGATGTACCATAGGATGACATGAAAGCAAAACTCTTCCCAACTTTTGCCTCAAGCATCCTAAGAGAACATTCAATGCTCATAAGAAGCAAAAAACTTTCCCCCAACTACAACATTCAAGTTTTATACAGAATCTAGACAATGCCCTCTCTATGAACAAGGAACTCAACCCATGGCATACTTCTATGTCCAGCTGCGGGTTGTGGATTATTACTTGGACCTAACTATCTTGTACTTGTGGGCAATCTCAGGCACTAGGGGATCATGAGGGTTTGGATCAGTCAGCAAGGACCAAATGGAAAGCAATAAGGATAAGATAGTTTAGAAAACATAACCATATCAGTTCCTATTTTTTCCACTCAAAACTATAACACCATATATATCCCTAGTATACACCAAAGTATTGATTCGTGTGGAAAAGAGGTTATCCACTAAAAAGTAACATAACCATTGAGCTTCAGAATTTTAATCAAATTTACTAAATTACTTCATAGGTTATTGTGGTGAAGAACATCAAACTTCAGAAGCAACCAGGGAAGATTATCTCCACCTTCTAAATTTATGTAAATTTCAAATTGTTTCTTCTGTCATATGAGTCAGCAAAAACTAATGATCCCAAAATAATTGTATCCAATCTTCTGCAAAGTTACAAGAGAAAAGGAAGAGCTTAATAAAGCAAAATAGAAGCAGCAACAGCCAATAGCCTAGTGCTAAGCCATCTAAGGCATTCCTTCACCACTTAATGAAATTCTTAAATACACGTTTTCCAAAAACAAGAAAGAAAGTTAAAGAATCAGAGACAAATTTTATAGATCAAGAAAACAATTTCCTAATATTATTGATCACTTTGTTTGCCATAGATCACTTTTCAAATTGTTGCACATATAGCCATTGGAAATAGCATAACAGGCTAAAACTAAAAAGGCATAATGATGTTAGATGTAACAATGCAAGAAGTACCTTTCAGAAGTATTGTCAGTTGTGCTCCTCTTGACTGGATTTGTCTCAACAGAAGATACCACTGAGCACTTTCAAATTCATCAGCCATTGGGTTATTTTCTGCTATTAAAGGGCCAGTTGCAGCATTACTAGAAGAATCCATACATGAAGACCCTCAAAAAAGAAACTACAGATTTCCCTCTCTGAGCTTCCTCTTCAACAAAGATAGTGTCGAATGAGAGCTAGCCTCACGTGTTTTCCTTTCGTGCTGCATGTATCCTCTTGTCTAGGAACTCAAGGTACTTGATCAAGTCCTCATAATCAGTCTTTACAATGAAAATAAAACATCTAAGTTATATATAACTACAAAACATTTAGAAAAGAATGCGAAAAAGATACAAATGTTGGTGAGTTCCAAAAAAGATTAATCAAACTGCTCATAGAGAAATATAAAAAGATGAATGAAGAATAGAGGAAAATGAGCCAAAACAGAAGCAATGGTGTGTTTCGGATCATTCTGTCAATACTTAAACTTTAGCAAGAAAACGCTTTATCATGTCACAGATTTATAAGAAATTTTCCGTTTAGAAGCCCCATGAAATGACAGATGAAAGATCATGTTCTAAAGCATCAGAATGAAAATGTGACATTATTGCAAGAGACTGAATAAACAAATGAACATTGCAAAGATATCTTCAAGATATTCTCGTGTTGCAAGATGATACGAGCAACCATACTAACACTCTCATTGCACAAACTGGATAAACCTACATCAAAATTAAACAAATTATTAGAAAGACATAACAATAAATTAATAGAAATCCAACTTCAGTCTGTGACGTTGCAAACTATAAGCATTACTATAGATGTACTGATTACATAAATCACAAGGAAACCATCATAACTCAACATAATGTCTAAATATTAACGGTCTATAAAAAAAAAATATACAAAACATATGTGAAACACAAGATGTCCCTCTGTCCTAATGCTTTCTAATGAATTTCGCTAGCCACTTGATTTTGCATACAGGAACTTATTTCATATACAAAAGTTAACTAACAGCATTCAAAAGCTCATGAATGATACAACAGAATTGAATTAAAAGCTTTTAACAGCACACCATCTTTGAACTTCAATTTTTCTTTTCATCCATCTTCATGTTTGCCACGTTAATGAAACTCAACATCTGCACAGAAATGTAGTTCATGTGGAAACTAATAGATCTCCTGGAGTTTGTCCTTTGTTCTTTCTCTTTCTAGAGTAATTTCTGGATATCACCAAAATGGGTGAATGAATTGTTCCAGGGATGCCCAACAGAATAGGAAGCTTTATTTGAAATTCCTAAACATTTCTCTACATGATAAAAACTGGAATAAATAGAATCAAAATGAAACCTCTACATGTTCACAAACAATGATTATGACTACAATTAACTGAGATTGAGATTATCATCACTTAAGAAAATCAATGGACACTCAAAATAAACAAAAAACATTCCAGAACATGCATATATCAGCATCCTCTTGAGCATCACTTCCCACACCAAGATGTAAAGCCTGCATATTTATAGAAACAAAGAACCAAAGCAAGATAATATGCATACAAGTAATTCAGTAGTTATTAGCACACACAAAGTAAAGTATTGAAATATGCCATAAAAGTTGTATTCCGACACTTCTTACTCATGTTAGAGAGAATTTCTTTGATAATCCAATGACACTTGATCCTGATTGAGGCAAGACAAATAAAAAACTTATATGTAAAGGAAAAATGAATAGACATCACTAAAGAGACCAAGAAACAGTCTAGATTCTGGTTAAGCCAATACCTGATTGAGATTCCGATTCCTCTTCATCTGATGAGTCTGAGTTGAAACTTTTGTCATGGACAGAACATCTTCAAAATAAAAAATAGTTTCAAAACACTTTAACTTTAGAGAAATAATAAATATTAATAACAATATTACCTTTCATTTAATCTAGGACAATTTCTTTTGTCATGCGTCTGCTCTCGTTGTCCACATCCTCGACATAGCCTCATATTTGGAATTGCCTTCTCTTTTCCAGATTTAAATCTTCTACCACATCTTTTAGCTCTTACTTGGACAGAATTTTGTATACTCATTGATTGCTTCGAAGCATTCCTAACTGACTGAGAAACATCTTTTAACCCGTCCATCTCATTAATTTTTTTTGAGAGCCCCCTCAACTCATTTAATGCAAGTTCATAGGTTTCACTTTTTAACAATACTTTTTCAACTACACCAGAGAAATAATGAGACAAATATGTAAGTCGTGGCATAATAGGCAATCCCTTAGCTTATGTTTCTCCATGTCCAATTCTTGAACTTTTAGTCAGCCTTGTCAAGATGTAGGCACTAGGCAAATGATGTAAATGTTTTTGGCAAAAATAGACCATCATATGCCTACGCGAAAGCCTTTTAAACTCAAACTTCTTACAGCTACAAGAAACAAGGCCTAGTTTCTTATTGTCATGAATTTCTCTACCTTTGCTTGAATGATTATCCTCAACCCTTTTGATAGTGTAAATGCAAATCTCCTCATCCTCAAAAGTGCAGTTTATGCAGTAGACTTTCAAAAATCTCTACTTGAAAGATTTTAAAATTATGTTTAGTGTAAATTTCCAAAATTTGTTTCTCCATTGCAAAAGCTATTTTCAGCCTCGAATTTTCATTGACATCAACATGATCCACAACAAATCCCCTGTGCCTCTTGTGTTTAAGATCAATGTTAAATCAAGAGATAAACCCAGTCAAAGTATTCCTTTTATCGATATATCTCTTGAAAAATGTATTAGCACTCTCAACCTATTGACAACTACTCATCCCAACACTAAAGAATTTGTTTACATAAGCTGGAACCTATTTGTGTCAGATCTCGTATAAGCCTGCCAACCATTCATTACTTTCAAGACCAGTTTCCTTCATCAAAGCACCCCAACTAGCTTCAAACTTTGATGCATTCTCACTATTAAAAATAATGTTTTTGAAGAGCGCATAATTGTCATGGTACAAGATTGAATCTAGTTTCTTTGAAAACTTGGTCAAAATATGTCAGATAGAGTACCTATGAACTGTGAAAGGGAAGCTTTAAGTTATAGCCTTTTTCATGGCAGGATCCTAATCCGTAATGATTATAGTAGGTGCTCCTCTTGTTGTGGCCTCCAACAGTTTATTAAATACCTAAATGAAGGACTTCGTCCTTTCATCATTGAGGGAGGCACAACCAAAGATGATGGTATGACCATGATGATTTACTCCAGCGATAGGCGCATAAACCATGTCGTACTTGTTTGTATTATAGGTTGTATCAAACACCACAGCATCTCCAAACATATCGTAAGATTTTCTCGCAATAGGATCTACCCAAAAGCAGCGAGCCAACCTATTTTTATCATCAACTTCATAGTCATAAAAAAGGAGTCATCCTTCACTTTCTTCTCCCAAAAAAATTCCAGCAAACTTTCAATATCAAAACCTTTTTCCGATTCATCAATTTGTGTTCTGAAGTTTCGAATGTCTTTTGTTGTACATTCCATATATTCAAGACCCCCAAATTCAATCCCCATAATCTGAATTTGTTGACACATCGGTACGTTTGCCTCTGAAAGTTGAGCATTTAGATTTTTCTTTACAGTGGACGCTTTTCTATGAGACCTTAATAGATGTACTTTTAAGGACGTCGAAAGAGCGTGATTATGCTCTTCAACAAACGAACTTACAATCCAATTCGAACCCATTTGTCTCTTCATCAGTGTCAACATCACTTTAAGCCCGATACAAATCACAGCCCGAATCCTTTCAAACCTTCTTTGTCCATCATCTTCCAACCTTTTTTGATATCTTGTGTTTGTCTTGCCTTCCTTAGAGCAAACAAACCTTTTCCATATCATTTCTTTTCCTCCAGCTTTATATTTGCAGTTACTTGATCTTGCACTGATCCCACACTCACATGCGTATGCATTATAGAAATTGAAGGCTTCCTCAATTGTAAAAAACTCTTGAGAAATCCTTGGTTTAAACTCATTTGCTACTGGTCAAGTCAACAATTGAGATGAGTATGTCTATTCTTCCTTGTCCAGCAATCAAACTTACTTCCAAGGGGGTTGAGGGAACTCCGAAATTTGCTGGAGGAGAAAGAACAGCCAGGGGACTGTCAGACTTGTTGAGTCCACTGGAGAATCGTTCAACACTGCCATCATTTTGAAGTTCTTCGTCAGAGGTTAGCACTGCCCATGAAATTGAAGCCTTCAATCACTGGTGCTGTGAAATTGAAACGGTTCAAAAGGAACACTCTGCTCCGGACTCCTTTCTATTGGACTTCAAGCCTTAGAACAATACGATGTTCAGGTTTGAACCTAGGAAAAGCCGCGACACTAATGAGATGACTTCTGGGCAAGCCCGCAGGTACGAGATGCACTTTTTCTAGCAAGTTGTCCAGTTGGTTTTTGGGAATGGAATGGCTAGGTTGGTGTCTGCGAAATGACCACGTCTTTCTCACTGAATTGTGATGAAGAACTAACTAGGGTTTGTGTCATTTGTGAGTTTCAGAACGAAACGACGTCGTTTTGAGCAGATTTAGAATAAGCTCAAAACAATGCTGTTTCGATTAGTCCGTAAATATCAAATTCCCTTCTGTTTCGACGTTTCGGTCTGCATCCATTAAAAGACATGATGATGCATATACCAATCTCTTTGTGTGTG
>JAOXNR010052191.1:0-49456 GCA_028571225.1 Parsonsia alboflavescens | reverse complement strand
GCACCACAGATATTTCAAAGAAAAATGGATAATATATTTAAAGATTATAATTTCCTATTTGTTTATGTTGACGATGTTTATGGATAATCAAATGATGTTCAAATTTTTGAAATAATGTTAATGTATAAATACACGAAATGCTTTTCTTTATTTATTTTGTAGAGATGCTTATAGTATATAAATACACTAAATCTGTCTTGTTTGTTTGTTTGTTTATTTTGGAGAGTTGCTTATAGTGTATAAATACACTAAATCTCTTTTGTTTGTTTATTTATTTATTTTGTAGAGATGGTTATAGTGTATAAATACACCAAATCTCTTTTATTTTACTTATTTAGTTTTTAGAAATGCTTACAATATATAAATACACAAATCCTATTTAGTTTATATTTATTGTTGCAATATTCAATAGAATAAGGGTTTACCAATTACAATATAGAAAGGACTCTACAACTAATCTTGCATGAGATTGAATATGGACAGCTTGATAGTCTATAAAAAGGGTTTACAATCAGATAAACAGGTAAGGTATCTTGTCTCTCTTTTTCTTTTCTGAGCTTTATAGCTATTTGCACACTCTCTAGTATTTGACATTAACATCGGAGCAGGATATTGGGACACACCCCTTTCCGTGAAGATTTTGATCCTTGCAGGTTTCTCAGACAACTAACACGGTGATCTAATTGGCGTTTGACCTGGCCCCCATCAGTAAGAGTTTCGGCTACATTTGGCACCCTTGTTCCTTACCCAGATCTCTCCTTTCTGTTCACAAAAAATTCTCACAAATACCCATCCATGGATCCTTAAGGAGATTCACCTATCAATAATAGAAACGGCTATAGTCCAACAATTATCAGGCGAAACACTTTCCCTATGCTGAGACAAGTTTCAAGATTCAAGCCCCTGGCTTCTAAGCAATTCTCGACAACCTCAAAACTGCTCGAACAACATAATCATGGAGTAGAAGATTTTGAAGCTTCTTCTAGCAATTCTACATCATCAAGTCCATCGGTTCGTCAAGTTGACATCAATGGGCAACAGAGGAAAACAACTAAGGAATATGTCGAGTTTCGCAAACTCAGAATAGAATTCAAAGAATTCCACAATTACCGAGCATGAAAAAGCATGTGTTCAGAAGAGTCTGAAGAAAGGGAGAGACTCAAAGGCATAAAAAGATTGAAGATATAGCAGAAAAGGCAAGACGTGGAGGTATAAAAAACATAGACTCCACTGCTTCGTGGAAATTAGACGATACCTACGGAGGTATCAAAAACACAAACACCGTAGAATAGAAATCAGCCGATACAGAACCTCCTAGATTTTATCATGTCATTCCGTCAGTCTTTCAAAGTGAAGGGCAACAAAGACCTTATCTACAAGGATAAAAAATGACTCTATCTGATCAACCACAGGCACAAGATCCATAACTATAGCAAGACATCAAGTACCAAAAAGAACAATTGGCTCATATCGGCTAGACTAAGGATCAGAGGCTGACACCTACATGGAACGTATAAGCAAAAAATCCATTATGTGAAGCATATCAAAAAGCGAAGTTTCCAATGGATATTAAACCATCTCTAATGGATAAGTAACGAGGAACAATAGATCCAAAGGAACACTTAATGTAGTACACATGGCGTTGTGCAAATGGTTTAGAAATTCTCTAGTAGTAAAAGGTTTTGAGTGGTACTCTTCCATTCCAGAGAAATCCATCACATCGTTTACACAAATGGGTGAGATGGCCTTACAAAATTTCAAGGCAAGATGTGCCCCAAAGAAGGCCTCAGCTCACTTGCACAACCTTCGGCAGTATTCAAATGAAACCCTGGCAAATTTCCTAAAAAGATTTAAAGATGAATCCACAAAGGTTGAGAGTTGTTCAGAGCAAACGTACATTGAAGCTTTTTGTAACGCCTTTGCTCCAGGGCCATATTCTCACAATCTAACAATTAGGTAGTCGAAAATCTTTCAAGAGTTCTTTGACAGAGTTTACAAATGGATTAAAGGTGATGAAGTAAACCAGAACAAGGACGAGGCTTACAAGAAAGAAATGTGGGCACAAGGATATTGAGTAGATGAGTACAACAATCGACCAATGGATACCAGTTATCAACCACGGAGAACTTTCAATTCGAGACAACAAGTTCCTCCGATGATATTTCTACATATAGATGGCCGATACCATCACACCAACCAAATAGAGTACCATCATACAACCAACAATCATATTCGGCAAATATTTATCACAACCCTTCGTATCCCATACCAACTACAATGTCTGAATACACATTACCCTCCACCAATAGTCCCTGCAACATATGGTGCTTCAAATCCTCCAACACAGATAAGTACTCGATCACAACGTCCTTATGATCGAAACCACAATAAGAGCAAACAACCTATTACATAAACACCGTTGAACACATCGCGCGGTCCGTCATTTTTCAAAAGGTGGAATATTTGGGGATATTACAACCCCCAAGGCCAATGATTGTACCTATGGAGAAAAGCAGTACGGAAACATATTGCAACTACCATAAAGAGTTGGGCCATGTTGCAAATGATTGTCATTGCCTGAAGAAGGAAATCGATACAGCGGTGCAGAAAGGTTATTTGGCAAAGTTCGTTAATCTTTGCCAAGGAGCCATGCCAAGACAGCAGAATCAAATTATTCCGACTCCTCAGCCAGAGGGATCAAAGGTGATTAACATGATATCTAGAATTAATGAAATACATCCCACAAAGAAGTTGAAGGGATCCATTGTCCATGACGATTATCCAGACGACATATCTCTCATGGTGGCTGATTGTATAAGAGTTGTGGTAGACGCTAGTAGCTCGGCTATCATAATATACTATGAGGCTTTCCAACAAATGGGGCTAAAAGATGAAACAATAGAAGAAGGTCAAATTCCCTTGATTGGTTTCTCAAGGGTAACGACGTATGCACTGGATACACTAAATTTACTAGTTCATTAGGCCCCCGTAGGCAGAGTGTCAACCAAAGACGCAACATTCATTGTTGTGGATTTCCCATCTGCATACAACATTATTTGGGGAAGGCCTGGATTGAACATAATGAAGGAAAAGGTCGATATTATAGACAACTCAATCAGTATGCCAGTTGATGATAGGCCATTTCACATAAAGGGAGATGCACAGGTCGCTCATATTTGTTATATAACGACAATATTTCAAGCTCCTACACCTGTAGACGATATAGAAGTATATTGCAATCAATAAAGTTTTTGATGTATGTTTTTTCTTTTTACCTTTTTATTTGGTATATTACAATCAATAAAGTTATACATGTTCAGTACAAAGTTATCCGATAAACATTCTTTACAAAAGTTAGCCTATACATATTCGGTACAAAACTGAAACATACAATACAAAGTTAGCTGATACATATTTGGTAAAAAGTTATATTAGGTAAAAAGTTAGTTGACACATATTTGTACAAAGTTAGATGATACATATTTGGTAAAAAGTTAGCCGACACATATTTGGTAAAAGATAGTCAACACATATTCAGTAAAATTCGTCGGATGTGAAGAGAAAAAGCTATTCTAAGTTATTGGTTTGCTTGAGCAAAAGAAGAGAAGAAGTTCAAAGTAGAAGATACTGTAAATCTAAGCTCTTGCAAGATATGTGAGAGTTTAGGTAAATCCTAAAATTTAAAGACTTCAAATTTATATGAGATAAAGAGTCCCATGAGATGCTGGATAGAAGCCAATACACTAGAAAAGGGAGCAACTTTCCAAACCTAAATGGGGTGACTTTACAAAACTAAACTAGCGGCTTTCTGAAACTAAACGGGGCAACCTTCCAAAACTGAACAGGTTAGCTTTCCAAAACCGAAGAGGCACGTTTCCTCCAAAAAATAGCTATGGGAGAAAGAAACGGCACGACCCCTCAGTGGTCATGACTTTAAGATGGTAATTTAGGCACCACAACCTCCGGGTTCTTTGGTCCTAAAGGGGGGTAATGATTGGAGAAATAGGCAAGGCCCAGACAAGTCAACTTAAATGGGCATGACCCAGACAGAAGTCAACCCAAATGGGCTCAGGACTCTAACCCTTAAATACCTGAAAGTCAAACTCACAAAGACAACCAGGACAAGTGGACAGCGACCTGCTACCACCGACCTCTTGGGTCATAAACCTCCTAAATGAGCTTGAGAGAGGGCTTACCAGATCACGAAATTCGACCTGGTAGGTTCCAATCCGTCTCATACATCTTCCATGCCACGACTAATTATGCATGACTCCTAACATTTCTTATGAGACCACGATCATTCAGTATGACCTCCCAAAAGAGATGGTCGAGACCCTCGACGTCCGGGTAGGTCACGACATCAGTTTGAAGGTCGGTTAACGTGCTCGTAACTATCGATAGCGATTTCGATGGCAAGATATCCCAACCATGAGAAACTGCACGATTCTAGGAACAAATGACAGGATTTGATATGGTCTCATGATTATCCAATATGCCTACTATCACGTAATAGAAGAGCCCTAATCTAAGAGGTAACTTACTTCATTTTAATATACTCTCTCTATCAATTTTTATAAGGCGTTTGTAGCCTTTTTGTAAAGATTAAGGAAAAAATTTTCTTCCTAAACTACCCTTATACCTCTGTTCTAAAACTTAAAAAATGATTACTTCAAGAATTTCTCTCCCTCCGTTAAAGATATCTCTTCATCTCTTCCAAAATACTTCAAAGAAACTCAAAATAGCCGCTTATTCACCCAAAGAAAAAGACTTTACCGAAACGTTTTTCTTTTTAGTTAAAATTCCGCTTTGGCTCAGACCCTTTTGCTCGGTCTCTTTGCTCTCTGCATCGTCAACCCACGGTGGTCGTCGGTGGAAGCTTCGAGTCTGCAACACTGCAGAAGGGATTCAAGGCTACTCCGAATCCCAACATCTCATCTTTCCAAGATTTTCTCATTGATTCAACCGGTAACTACTCACTTGGTTTTCTCCATGTCAATAGAATTCAACTGGCTCTTGCGATCGTCCATGTTCAGTCCTCTAAAACAATATCGCAATAGACTCTTTGTTTGCAATTCTTCGACACCAGATCGTGTTTTTCTTCTCTGGCATCCCAAAATCCAATAACTCATAGTTTATCTCTCTCTAGGAAGTTGCCTAAAGTTCATAAAAAAAAAAAACAGTTCTTTGTTTCCTTTTTTTTTCTTTGGTTTCAAAATTTTGTAGATAAGTTCAAATAATTTTTGTTCTAATCAGAGAGAGAGAGAGAAATGAAAAAAGGTGGTTTTGAAATTTAAAGATAAGACCTTGGCCATCATTTGTTCTCAAACATAGAACCAAGAAATCTGTGAACAGATTCTGAAGAGCAATCGATGGACTGTTTCTGCAAATCTCCTTGAACTATCATTGATATCCATTAACCTGACAAAGAATCAGGCCACCAGAAGCTTCAAGAACTTCACTGAGCTCTGGAACTATTCGGGGGATTCCTTGCACCAACTTTTTCTTCCTACGCACCAGCTTCCAAAGCGAGAGAGACATGAATGGATTGGGAAAAGAGGAGGATTTCCGAGGAGGAATTTGGGAAACGAGGTGAAGAGTAAATGGGTTAGGAAGAAAAGATTAAAGAAATGTGAATAAGTTTGGGGGTAATATAGGAAGATTATCATAAAATATACATACAAATTAGTAAAATGACTTATAAAAAGAGGCAAAGCCACACCCCTTTAATGCCTTATAAAAAGGGTGAAATTGAGTATAATCAAGTTATAATCAGTCTATGGACAAGGACAGTCTTTTTGGAGTTAATTACACAAGATTACTCTCAAAATACTGAATTAAGCATTGGAGCTCTTCCCCGAGCGACAGCCCACTCCGGTGACCAATTCATTTTCTTCTCAGGTTGCAGTCATCACGGTTTAGGGGTGACCCGAAGTCCACTTTTGAGGTCCTTCAGCAGCACCCATTATTGAGCATAGGTTTGAAGTACTATCATCTTATTCAATAACACTTACCATCCTTACATATCTAGTTCTTTACCATTGAATCTCAATAAATACTTAGTAGAAGAATATTCAGTTCAACAACAACCGGAATTCGGTGATTCAACTAGAACAACACTCAAGGAGGCAATTACTTCCATCTTATAAAAGAGACAACATACAATTCAGGAAAACAGTTTTTTAGTGATGAGATTTTCATGAAGACGATAAAAGTTGTCACCAACAAATACTTTGATAGTGTAAAATATGTCGTAGAAGAACTAGAAAATTCGAAGTTTTAATTACGCAAAGTTTCTTGGTTAAATTGAGGTGTTCTGATTGAAAATTTAGAAACTAAAATTGAGAAAGGAAAGTTTTTTTTCAAGATTTTATTTTTATAAAAAGAGGTATTTTATATTATTTCTGAACAAAAAAAAAAAAAAAAAACTCAAGACCTTAAGAATTATTTAGAGTGAATCAAAACATATTCAATAAAAATTTATATGCGTATTATACCACTGGGTAGAGGTCCACCCTGTCGACGACGTACATCCGTCACCGCTCACTATCCATCATGTGAGTTTAATACTAGTATCTTCAATTTATATTTTTTACGTAATTTCAATTGTGATCATATAAATTTTATTTCTACAACAAAAAAATGTTATATGAATATTTAAATTTGGTTTAGAGAAATAATTTAGATCATTGCCTTTATTGAAAGAATTTGATTCTTAAGTTAATTCCTCTGCGTCCCTTTGGGGACATGGATGAAATGGCGACCGTGGTTGACAATTTAAATAATAAACGATAAATGATTATTTCAAATTTATTAAATTTAAATTATTAAGTACTTCCTCTCCCCACTAGTGATAAGACATACACAATTCCACATCCCCACGTGTTCCCACCACCGGCGCCTCCTCCCCATTAATTAGTTGCCCAAAAGAAATTTTCGGATTAATCATTGAATTTAATTTCTCATAAAATTCTCAAAATTAATCTATTAAATATATATACTTTTTTCATTGATTTTTTAAATATCTAGTAGATTTAAAAGTGCTTGGTTTAAATTTCTAAAGATAAACTCATAAATATATTCAATTATTTAACTTAATTTCAGTTAATTATTTATAAAAAAAATCAATTTTTAAACTTAACTTTTCTTTTACCATTAGTAATTTATTCTAAGTTTATTCGTTAAAGATACGGTTATCTATGACTACTTAAATCTAATTATTATATATAAAAATTTATTTCCTTTGAATAGTATGATTTGATTGTTAGTTATATTGCATTTTTCATTTATAAAAATCTTTTATCAATGGATAATATTATTTTTAAAATTGATGTCAAAAAATTTTCTTTATGTAAAAAAGGGATATTCGTTCATTGATTTGAGACCAAGTCCTACGGATATTCATTCATCGATTCAAAATCTTTCAGAGGAATTATGTGTGCTGACTGCTACATGTGACAACTTCTTACATACACAATTCCCCATTTTTTAAGGATCTCTCTCTGCACTACAATTTCAATTCCAAATCCAAATTCCGCAAGAATTTTTCCTTGAATATTTTTCATCCCACGGATTCTTGGAGAGAAACTTTTGACAGCTCTAATTATAAATATACTATAATTAATATATGACATCCTGACTTTTGATGCACAAGAAAATGTCAAACGCAAACCCAACATTAATTGCCGAACAAGTCATGAGACGCGAGCAAGCAAAAGTCATTTTAGCCCATTTTTTATGAAGTCGTGAGTTCATTCAGTCATGGCCATTCCGTTTTTTTATTCACATTCAAGATCTCAAGCCCCGATCTTAAACTTTCCGTAGCTGTTCATGGATGGAGCTTAATTATATATATATATATGTATGCATATATATATAATTAAAGCAAATGTTTGACTTGTATATAATGCCCCGGCCAGATGACTCAAGGAGATATGGTTTTGGTCAATCGAGTCTTTTAAAGAAAAAATAGACCTGAAGCTGGGAAAGGGAAGCTCTAGCTTGACGAAGGCTGGGATTTAATTTAGTTTCCATGCATATAGTATACTTTAGATTTTCTTCGCCTAATTAACATCCACCGCTCTCTTCGTAACACAATATAAGTCATTTAAGATTATTCAGTTTGTTACAAAATTGTTGTTTTACAATTATCAATAAATAATAATTAAGATTATTTTTTCATTTTTAATTCTATTAATATTCTCATTCATTTATGGTAAAAAAAAAGAGAAATATAATTATTAATGAGAAAG
This sequence comes from Parsonsia alboflavescens, assembly GCA_028571225.1. Taxonomy (NCBI): domain Eukaryota; kingdom Viridiplantae; phylum Streptophyta; class Magnoliopsida; order Gentianales; family Apocynaceae; genus Parsonsia; species Parsonsia alboflavescens. The sequence goes on along the minus strand of JAOXNR010052191.1, from coordinate 41,207 downwards.
TAAAAAGATATTTTTTAACATAACATAATTACATTTATTAATTTTTAATCTACATAAAATGGGGGTTGAAAATTATATATAATGAGAACTGGTGTTTTTATTTCTTTTTTCTTTTCCTTTTTTTTTTGTAATTTTGAGGTCTTCGGTAGTTGAACAGAACCGAAACATAAATTTCCTCACATGCAATTTTGAAATAGTTCTTCTGATTTTGACGGCTTGAAACGGTTCGAAATTGTCGTTTTTAAAAGCTTTGAAACACTAAAAGATGCAATGATGAAAATGTCGCAGTCAACTAGAGATCCTAACAAAGGAGTAAACAAACCATTCAAGAATTTGATTTCTTCAAGGGTTTGGTAAAACCCCAAAAAAGGTGAAGGTAGTTGTGGTTTGATTTACTTGCTCATCTTAGTTTTTGACCTCTACAATCAGAATGACTGAGGCTGCCCAGCTACTTAACCAAAATTTCCTGGATGGTGCACTTTTAGAAATGACCCATGTTTTAACACACACAAAGAATTTACCTAGCTGGACCTGCGTGGGATCTTTCTTTAACTTTTCATATTAAATTAGCATACAACCTTCATGTCCCGTTTATTTTGGTTTTAAAAAAAAACACTTATTTTGTTTCAATAAATACTTAAATAAATAGTAGAAAAATCTTTTTTTTTTTTTCAAGTTTTTTGAAAACAAAATTTATTAAAAAAATATTTATCTTTAGATAAATATATAGGGATTGTGCAAATCATTTTTAGGGCCATAGGCACAACCCTTTTTTTTTTTTTTTTTTCTTAATTAGCAAAATGTGCTGCTAGTAGCTACAACTTATCAAAGTTAGAGTACGCAGGATGTCCGAATCAAATTCACGATTTGCGTTTTGTGTTATATAGATTTCACCTCTAGCCACCCGAACACACCCTTGGGTATTATTTAATTAGCTTTTATTGATTTTACCATTTTAACCTTCTCATTTTTTTTTGAATACTAGTTTAATATTCTCATTTTAATAATATTCTCATTATTATAATGTTAGAAACTAATTACTCATTGAGTGCACCTTATATTTTTCTTTTATTTATTATGGATATTACAGATATATACTCCCTCGGTTTAGAATTGTATATTTTATTTTGAGCCGTGCAGAAATGAAGGTTACATTTCCTAAAATAGATAAAATTTTATTAATAAAATTGACATTGTAACTTGAAAATGAACTAAGTCAAACTATTTTTTAAAAATGGGATATTCAATTCCATGGAGGGAGTCATATATATAAATATTTAGAGAGAGAGAAAGAGAGAGAGAGAGAGAATGTATTCACTTGATATATATAATATGGAGTGCACCTATGATATGTATGTTTACAAAAATTAACTTTTTTTGAATATATATATATATAAGAAAATGTTATGGGATGTATTAGTGTACTCTATATGGAGTGTACAGATAGACTTTTAAAGATCAAAGTTTAGTTTATTCTTTTATGGTATAATATATAAAATATATATATAAAAATAATTTTTTTTTATTGAAGATTTTATTTTTAACAAGTTATTATTATTATTATTCTCTTTTACTACTAGCTATTTATTTATTTATTATATCCTTGCTTTATTTTGGTTGTGTGCGGTCAAATAAGAAACAAGACCGCAGGGGGCACGTAGTATTTCTTTCTTGTACATCTGATCTGATCCGATATGAGACCAAAATTTTCGTGGGGAAAGTGATTAATTAATGACAAATACTAAACCATTGACTTTCGCAGAGGGGTGACGGTCTCATCTCATCTCACCTACTACTAATACTATTACTACTATTTTTTATTTCTGATCAAAAACTTTAAATAATAAAAATTATGAAAATCCCACATACCTTTCTTGCAAAACAATTGTAAAAGATTCCAATTAGTTCTAGAAGAATTTGTTATCCAAACTCCAATTCTGATTAGCGGGAACAAAATGTTGGAATCACCCTTCACCTACTGCATCCAATATGATTATTTATTATTTATTTTTTAAATTTTCTTTTGTGAAACAAAAATATTTGAATTTAAATAGAGGGATATATAGGTCTATTAATAAAACTTGGATGGTTTCATGTGTATTTTTTTAATTGTATGAAAAATGTTAATTTATTTGGTTCTAGAAGGCTAACCTACCTCTTCCTAAAAGTCGTCCTCTGTGATTTGATCATTTGTATGACTAAATCATTGGTTGAAAACTCTGGCCATTTCTCGGGGTAAGCATAGTACTCTTGCTTTTCCTCAAAACTGAAATATCATATGTATATCTTCTAATACCTATTTATATACCAATAAAAAAAATTAACACAGTTTCTTGAAAGATCATGACTTAATTTATCTTTTCTAGTTTAATTTATAAAAAAATATCTTTAAAAAATAATTAAAAGATATGCATAACATTTTTATTAATCAATTAAAGAATAAGATAAAAAAGTCTACCAGAAGATTCATGATCAATACAATACGTTAAATTAAAATAATATTTTGTTAGTGATATTTTACTTATTATCTAATTTATTTTGAAATAACATACAGGGTGGGATATGGTAAATTTAATTTTCAGCCATCTTTGTTTGCTATTTAAAATATTTATTTTTTAATTCATATAATTCCACAAATAATTTTGGATAATATATAAATATAAAAAAATATATATATATTTATATATATATTGTATTGTTTATCTAAAAGTAGAAATGTCACGTAAATGTATCATAAAAATATGCTTTATAGTTGAATTGAAAAACAAAAAACAAAGGGAGAATATCAAATTCCTAATATTTTGATTGAGGATTATTGAAGAGTTTTACGTATAAATAAAATGATTATCGAAGAGTTTTATGGATAAAAATAATCTTTTTTAATAACGAAAAATGAAAAGTTTTACGGGACATGTAAAAATCCAAAAACTCTAGTACTACCAAATCATATAAAGTCATGATTTGGAAGTACCACATGAGCTAATGTGATATCAATGTTGAGTTGTCTCTGCTTTTATATAATAATAATAATTGATTGACTTTTTTTTTAAGTTAAAAAATGTAGTCTAAAAAAGTACTTTGAACTTTCCAATTTTTCATATTAATTTTGTTTAAAATTTTCTCTTTCATTTCATTTCATTTTTTTTTTTATATATATATCTCTCATTTCTCATTTTTTATCATTTTTCCTAGCAATGATTTATTTCTTCTTTTTTTTTTAAACCCGCCTCTGACCCCCTACCCTACTCCCCGCTCCACAACTTTTGTCTACTGTGCTATCCGTTGTGCCTCGATAACTTTTTTCTTTTTTGAGTTATTGCACAATTTAGTCCTCAAATTTGATTATTTTGAAAGCTTTGGTCCTTAAATTTTTTTTGGCCTTTTTATCATCCTTAAATAATTTACGATTAGATATTTTAGTCCTTTTGATTGGATTTTGAAGTCAAATTTAAGGATGATAAAGGTCAAAAAAAAAAAAAACTTTAAGGATGATTAATGCCAAAAAAAAAAAATATATTTAAAGACTAAAGCTTCCAGAAAGATAAAGTTTTAGAATTGAGGTGTACAATAACAATTTCTTTTTTTTTCATTCAAATTTTTTTTTATGCCCCCACACTACCACCCCAGCAAAAACTTTAGCCTTGCAATTTCTTCTTTTTTGTTTTTATTTTCTACTTTATACAAATATATATATATATATATATATGACTTTTTTTTCTTATTTTTCCATTCCAATACTTTAAAATTCATTTTTTTTTACTTTATGTGTATATCGTTATAACTTATAGCAAATAAAAATATGTTAAAAATACCAAAAAGTACTTTTTAAAAAAATCTTTTGAGATTAAATTGAACATAATTTATTTATTTATTATTTTGCAATCTATTCTTCTTAGTTTAAGTTATTTTTAAAAATGTTCAATTTTTAATGTATTGTGTTAAAAATAATTTAAATTTACTTAATACATTAAAATATTAGCATTTAATATATTATAACTTATAGAATATAATCGGTCTATTAAATCTTAAAATAAAAAAAAAAAAAAAAAGACATTATAAGTGTTTTTTCATCCAAACAAATTTTATTTTTGAAAAGTATTTATAAGTTACTTTACCCAAACACAAACAGCTTAAGTTAAGAAAAAAAATACTTATGAAAAGTACCTTTTTTATAAACTCATTCAAACCTGCTTTTAATCATCCTTCGATCAGGAAAAGGATAAAAACCAAAGTAGTAGGATAAAAATAGAGGCTAGGTGAATGCAATATGTTGATCCCTATGGTTGTTTATCGAGAGCTCTGGAAAGCACGATGCCTATTCGTTAATGAAAATACAATGCCTTTTCTTCCAGTTCTACAGAGCAGTGTTGTTCAGTTCCTTAGAGATGTATCTTTTGCAAGGAAACTGCCAGTTCTTCAATATCTCTTTGCGGATCAATTAATTCTGACATCTCCTAAGTCTGTACAATTGATTTCTTGGTGGAAGGAGGAGTGCAATAATAAGTTTATACTCAATATAGATGGGGGCATCGGAGCATAATCCTGGATTGGCATCTATTGGTGGTGTCTTAAGGAAGGGAAATGGCAGATTTATATTGGCATTAAAATTTATCTTGATGAAGGCTATAGGGAGGCTTTGCAACAAACTGATTCAATGTTTTTCATTCGCATGGTCGAGGGTAAATTTGCAGTTCCTTGGTGGCTCTATAATGAGTTTTGTCGACTAAAGCGTTTTCTCTTGTTGGGCACTTTCACCTTCATTCATATATTCAGAAAAGGAAATTCTTCAGCAGACGCCTTAGCAAATTGTGCTTCTCAACAACATTCAAGTATGGTTTTCATTCGGTGAACACCTTCCTTTGTTGGCTAGAGCTCATTTTATTTTAGATAGAGATCATTTTCCTAATTTTCTTATTAAATAGGATCTCTTGTTTAAATGGATTTGTTCTCATCTTCTTCTTTATTATTTTTATTCTTTTTTAATAAATAGATAAGGTCCTTCAAACCTCTCATCATTTTGATGATTTCAAAAAAAATTTTTAAAAAAAATTACCTCCTCATGTCATTTAAAAAAAAAGAAAAAAAAAAGGACAAGTGCAACATGCTTGAATGCTAGTGCTATAGGATCCGAACTCAAGCTCATCTGTCATCACGTCTCCAATGTAATATATGGACCTCTTTATCCTTCATGAATATTCAAAGATGCCGCGTGATGAAACGCGCAGGAGAAATGGCCAAAAAGATACTGCGATGCATCTTCTTGCTATTTCATGGCGCACGCTCTCCTCGTACACTTAAATTTAAACTGGTGTCTCTAAGAAATCAAATTTTTTAAGGTTTATTATTTTTTTTTTTATGTTTTAATATATTACTTGTATCTCAGGAAGATAGTCCAGGTTTCTTTTTTCATTTATCCCAAATTATAATCCAATTTCTTTTTCATTAAGAAATAATTATGAGTTAAAAGATTAAACTCATTAATTCCTTCTTGTTATGTACCACTTTTAATTCTAAAATACTTCATTAAATATTCATATAAATTGAATGAAGGGTGTAAAAGTAAAATTATCTCTAAAAAATAATTAGATTATCTACAATAATTACTTTTCTTAATATGTCTAAAAAAAACGTGAACTATCGTCATGGGATGGAGGTAGTATAAAATATATTAAAAGATAATAATAATAATTAAAGATTACAAATAACATTTATATTAATATTTTACTAGTATAATAAAGAGTGATACATAAATATGTAACAGGATATTCGGATCCATATTTCATTAATTTACGATTATATATAGTAACTTAAATTATAATGAATAAATAATCACTACTGGCGACAACTTCATCTAAACAACAAAAACACTTTTATTTATATATATAAATATATATATATACATATTTATAGGAATGTTATGATATGTTACAAACTGTGGGCTACTCATGTGTTCCTAAAGGAAAAGTAACAGTAAACTTCTGTGACATTTTTTTTATTTCAATAAGTAAAGAAGAAGTAAGTAGACAGAAAAATTCTAATAAAGACACCCACTTTCAGCCTTCCCCCCTTTTTCAAAATTTTTTTTAATCAGTTAATTTATTTGGAGCTTTTGGGTCATGCAATTTGGAAGTTTTAGAAGGTGTTTCGCACCAAACACCTTCTTCTCACAATCCTTACCTTCCAGAGGTGGTCAAAAGGGAAGTCAAGGATTCATCCCGAAGAGGGGTAGTTCTGTCTTTTTAAAATCAACGTTAAACCAAAATACTTGACTCGCTGTCCGTGTACTCGGTTCCTTTTACTAGTACTCATTTCACCAATCTTTTTAAAAAAACAAGTTGGTCGTATGCCACCATTACATGGAAGCGGTAGGTCACGAAGACAGACTCTCTCTCTCTATATATATAATAAAGGTGTCGCTCACCCCTCTACCTCTATACGTCCGGTTTCGGGGGCAGTTGGCCATTTTGAATCATATTTAGCTCTCTTTCCTTTCCTTATTGCTTTCCTTTCTCAATATATGAGCCTTCCATCTTCTCAAATCATTACTACATACACATTTTCTCTTTCTCCTTCTTCTTCTTCTCATTATTATTCTTTCATTCTTTGATCCGAACGACGATGGAGATAGCTTGACGGCCGGTTTAATTACGTGCATTCTTGGGAGAAATTAACTCAGACGAGAACTTTCTTTGATTGATATATATATATATATATATATATATATCGATTACGCAGTGGTTTTTGAATATTAAGAGAAATAATTATGACAGTTACGAGGAAGGGTTTATGGCAATCATTTGTTTTGGGGTGTTTGAAGGTTGATGAGAGTCCAAGTCCGAAGGCTAAAAAAGTGTGCGCTAAACAGACATCATTTCAGAGGGTTTCTATTTCGGATTTCAGCAATTCGACTCTATCGGAAGACCTTTCCAATTCTCTAGCTGGTTCCAACATTCATGTCTTTACTCTCCAGGAGCTCAAGGTCATCACCCAGAGCTTCTCCACCAGTAATTTCCTGGGAGAGGGAGGTTTCGGGCCGGTCCACAAGGGTTTCATCGACGATAAGCTCAGGCCGGGTTTGAAAGCTCAGCCCGTGGCAGTCAAACTTCTCGATCTCGATGGCTCACAGGGCCACCGGGAATGGCTGGTACGTCTGATATGAGATTGAGAATTTTTTATTAATTAATATTAACAGGAAGTTACTGCTGATATTTAATTTTTCTAATTAATTTCCACGTGTCAGTTCTTTTTTTTCGAAAAGGATAAAATAGTACTTGAAAACATTTTAAGTGTGTTGGTGTTGGGTGATCTAATCAGATTCCATTTTTGACAGACGGAGGTAATTTTCTTGGGGCAGTTGAGGCATCCAAATCTGGTGAAGCTGATTGGTTACTGCTGCGAAGAGGAGCATAGACTTCTAGTCTACGAATACATGCCACGGGGAAGCTTGGAGAATCAACTTTTCAGAAGTAAGTTGTACTATATTTTTTCATTTCATGATTTCCCATTTAATTACGACTTGTTTTTAGGAGTACTTATCTTCTAAATATCCAATTATATATGTCAAAAAATATATATACATAGAACGATTTGGTGAGTTGTTTCCATACATAGTTCTAATTTCTTAGCCGTGTTATATATGACCAACTCAAGAATATAAATATACATTTATAGATATTCCCTAGAATTCCAGTTGTCTTGTCTATATTTTGCAATTGGTTTAGCATACAAGAATATCAAAAGAAATTAAATTTTTTAAGCAAAAGTCAATGGTAACAGAGATTTTTTTGACATATTCTGAGAATTCGTGAGATGGGATTTTAATATATATATATATATATATGCACTTGTATTGGTTGATCCAATTTGATTAATTTAATAAAAGGACATAGAAAAACAAGAAAGAAGGAAATCTTTGGTAAACTGCAGACCGATTCTAAGATTATTCCGTGTTGACATTGCTGAGTTTGAAATATAGCAGTATTTCATATTCAGACAAATTAGGTAGAATTGTCTCCTTCAAACTAAACCAGATAGATATTGTCCTTAGTATGAACATAAGCAATTAATAATTTCATCAACTTTCGTTATAACCCTTGAAACTCTTTCCATCTTATCAAAATAATAAATCCTTCAAATTTATTTTGCAATTACTTGCAGGATTTTCAGTGTCCCTTCCATGGTCTACAAGAATGAAGATTGCTTTCGGGGCTGCCAAGGGTCTTGAATTCCTTCATGAGGCTCAAAAACCAGTCATTTATCGTGATTTCAAAGCATCAAACATCTTGTTAGACTCCGTAAGAATCTATTAATATTTTTATTCTTCATGCAATATATCATTGTTTTGTTTAATATGAATCAAATTAAATATACTTATACTGGTTTGATTTATGTCAAAAGGATTACACCGCTAAGCTCTCTGATTTTGGACTTGCAAAAGATGGTCCTGAAGGAGATAATACTCATGTCTCCACAAGAGTCATGGGTACACATGGCTATGCTGCCCCCGAGTACATCATGACAGGTATCTATATATCCAACTCTCCACAATATTTGTGTACTTGCACCACCTAGAATTTTTTATTTTTTATTTTACTCCCTTTATTTCAAAATAAATTTTTTTATCTTTGATGATTTCTTTTTCGAAAAAGGAGTATTATATTTTTTTGAATTAAATCTTGAGGAAAAAAATTAATAAGGAATAAAATATTTTATGCATTGTTTAATAACGGGGCAAAATGTGAAATTGTCATTGTAGGTCATTTGACTGCGGCAAGCGATGTGTACAGCTTTGGAGTCGTACTCTTAGAACTTCTCACGGGAAGAAGATCAGTGGACAAAACCCGCCCACATCGGGAACAGAACTTAGCCGATTGGGCAAGACCCATGTTAAAAGATCCTCGGAAGCTCGGCCGAATAATGGACCCGAGGCTTGAAGGCCAGTATTCGGAAGCAGGGGCTCAGAAGGCGGCTGCGTTGGCTTACCATTGCCTGAGTCATCGGCCGAAGAATAGGCCAACCATGAGTGCCATTGTGAAAGCTCTGGAGCCACTCAAGGACTACAACGACATCCCAAATGGAACATTCGTATACACAGCTCCAGTTGAAGCCGATTTGCCAAATGGAAATATTGAGAATGGCGGCGAAACAAAGAAAGAAAATAGCCCTTATCATCACAAACACAGATTGCATCTTGAACAACATAAACATCGGATTCGAAGTCCAAAATCTCAATCAATTTTCTCAGAAACTCATGTTCAACAGTTGAAATCTCCAGGTCATCATAGGTTAAAAAGAGCATAAATTTAGCTCAGTGTAAATCGCTGTAAATAGGGATATTCCAATCAACACGGTACACGTACACCCCATTTTTTTTTGCTTCAGGAAAAGTAATTTGCAGGCGAAACCCTTCCCACTGGTCACAGAGGCCCCTTGCATTAATGGGTGGTCACAGAGGCTCCTTGCACCAGTGGATTATAAATCGAGGGATGTGCATGAGCTGGTAGAGGACAAGAGGAGAGGACGTAACGGATAGACTGTCAACTCAGGACAGAGCCCTTGTCAAGGGTCACTTACTGAATCAGTTCAGGACATTGTCATTGTCGATGTTCAAACTTTTACTTGTCGTTGGAGTTAACCAAACGTCACTCTTGCCTTGCCAGCTTACCTATGCCCCTGGGTTCACGTACACCCCCATTTTTCTTTTTTGATCAAGTGTAAGCATTTTTGTAATATGATTTTTGTTTTAGTTCTTGCTAAGGAAATAGATGTAGTGTTTTTTTTTTCCCGTCCTCTTTTGGATAACGGTCCTTGGTGAGAAGTGACCTAGTCAAGGACCAGGCCAAGTGGGAGACACCATTTATTTATTGTTATTATGTTCCTTTTCTTATAAGTTGTACCTGATATGAAAATCATTCATTAGTTCAACAACATACAGAGGTATTTTTTTTCATACATGTTGGTGTTTATATATAGAGTATGTTTATGATAACAACTTCTACCCAGCTTTCTTGAAATTTTCTAATATACAAGTTTCTTTTAACATGATATTTAGAGAAACCGTGACTTCCAAGTTGATTGGAGAAATCCCTAATACATGATAATCAATACTTTTCTTGTTTCCCGAATATTAAAATTTATTTAGCCAAGGATTCATGAATTTGTTTCCTTTGGTTTCTTTAATTCTTTTTAGGGGCAATTTATAAAAGTTCCGTTTTGAAATAGAGTTTTAAATTTTATCCAACCAATTAAGTTTAACAAAAAAAGATCAAAAGTATATTTTTCCAGACTAGAATGCCCTTGAAATTGACGGGATGGCACAAAACAACCCATTCTGTCTTAAAGCTATCTATTGTTTCCTTTTCGTACACGGGTTATTTGATTTGATATAACAAACACGAAAAGGCACAACCCTCATCTGAACTTAGTGGTTTTGAGAAACGAAACAGAGCAACCCTTTGTCTCCAGAAGAGTTTCGAAAGCTCTTTGATTCATAACTGCATTCTTTCATCTTGTTTATGTGTCTCCCTTGCATATAAAATTAGCAGCCCACCTACCAGTCTTATCACTTTTCTTCGCCTACCTTAATCTATCATTGTTCAAAGACTATCTCTGCTCTCAGATTGCCAAACTTGATCCCACACAATAGTAAAAAAAAATGCAAGGTTAACTTTCTTTTTGAATTTTTAAATTGAGTCTTTCATGGGTGTTAAACGTTCTTTCATACGTCATGGATTGTTTTACTTTTATAGCACATGGGTGTCACATGGATTGTTTGGGATGGATTGTCGTTGATATGTTGTTATAGATGGATTGTCTTAGATGTGTTTTGTGTAATGGGTTCCTTTATCTAGGTTGTCTGATTAAGTCCTTCAATCTTCTGGCCTGTGCAGACCTGGACAATTTTTTGATGCACAATAGTGACACTTGGGGGAATGTTACAGTAACCTGAATCACTCACTAGGGGGGATGATGGGCAAAGATATTACGGATATTATGGAGAAAATTTATGGGGTGACTGAATTCATAGGACTCAAAAACTCCCGCATGGGACATTTCCATGACATTAGTCAAGTCAACCATGCTGTTGGAAATATCCTAAACCAAATACTATGCAGGAGGGTTGTCACGCCTGATACACCTGAGGACGAGATGTGATTTTCAATAGGCAATTGGAAATATCATTCACCAAATATAATGCAGGAGGGTTGTCATGCTTGAAATACCTGAGGATGAGATGTGGTTTTCAATAGGTAATCGGATAACAAAGTTTGGTAAAATAGAATTCTGCTTGGTCTCAGGTCTTCAATTTAGGCCCATCCCTGACTTCACTGCACAAGAATATAATGCACCTGCAAACCAACTACAAAATGGGTATTGGCTTGGTTGTGAGAAGATTGATATCTCAAACGTTCAAGAGCTTTTCATAAGTAAAACAGTTGGAGGATAGCCAGTTGATGTCCATATCGGGGACTCTGTCAAGCTGGCATTGTTGCTGATATGCCATACTATGCTAGTGGGAAATCCATTGGGTCGGGCCATCCAGCCGTGGATGCTTGACGAGGTTGGGGACTTGGACTGGTGGAATGCATTCCCCTGAGATTCATTCTTCCACCAAATGTTGATCTACTGTTGTAGACATGACTGGCATTTTCCAGACACTCTTGGTCACAAAAAGACAAGAGGAAGAGTGTGAAGTATTTTGAGATACACAATTATGGGATACATTTCGGCACTACCGGTAATGTATGAATTGTTTACCAAGTGGTTGCGTTGTTGTTGTTGTTTTCAATGGGTTGTTTCTGGAGTGCTATCATAATGTATTGCATGTGCTTATATTATATGGGTTGTTTTTTTGTATTGTATGTGTTGTTTTTAATGGATTGTTTCTAGAGTGTCATCATACTGTATTGGATGTGCTTATATTGCATGGGTTGTTTTTTTATTATTGTATGAGTTGTTTTCAATGGGTTGTTTTTGGAGTGTCATTAGACTGTATGAGATGTCTTTTTATTGTGTGGGTTGTTTTTTGGATTGAACGGGTTGTTTTTTGTACTGTATGGATTAGTTTTTTCATTGGTATTACCTTTATTTGTTTTCTAGTTCTGGGTGCTAGAGGCAATTCCAGGATTTAGAATATTTGCTGAGGAAGTTTTCACACTAATTTGTCTACTGCATAGACCCAAGATGTTTAATTGGCTGTACTTTTGCAAGAAACAAAACCTGCACATAAAATTCAATTAAATGAAAGGAAAGGTAGAGGTAAACACTGGACTATATTTTGAATTTTCTTGAGTGGATTTTTGATAACTAAACTTAGTCTAATTGGATTGTCATTGTAGCTGCAACCAGTGCCAGCTTTGGTACCTTCAATAGAAGAAGAACAGAGTGACTACTGGCCTGAAATTGACTAGGATGCATTGGCAGAGCTGAGGCACCATCCCTCAATATGTGGTCACTCTGTGCATGAAGAGCAAGCTCCGAAAATTGAGCAAGGGGAAAATGAATATGACGGGGAAGGAGACAAGGGTGATGAAAATTTCATGGATCCCCCACCTGGTGAATAAAGGCGGATAACAGGGATACACAACCCCTCCTCTGGAACAGACAAAACTGTCCATGCCTAGTCAACCCCCCAGAGACTAGGGAAATGACTTGTACACTTTGATCATGGGGAGCGTTCAAGGTTTGTTTGTAGAATTTGGAAAAAAAATTGATGAGAAAATTGAAGCAATTGGAAAAAGGCAAGATCAGTTGGATCAGCTTATCAAGGCTATCCGTGGTGAAGAATCCCACCGACGTGCAGTTCTTGACAGTGATCCAGTTGAGGAAGCATTTGATAAAGGGGCCCTTTTGGCTCTAGTAAAAAGGTAAATGACCTCGAGGTTGAGTTGTTTGGGGAAGAATGTGGTTAGGATGAGTCGATGAAAACCCCTAAACCAGCGCAAGTGCAGACAAGCGAATCATTAATGGCTCTAATAGCAGGGGTTAGGACGATTAGTGTTTGGCTAAAAAGTCCTTACATTAACCTAAGGAAGTCACCAAGTAAAGACATGGAGGATGAGTTTGCATCATTCAAGGCCAAATATGAGGCCTTTAAGACTTCTAGAATTCAAAGGTATGGTCCAAACTTTTTTTGTTGAATTTATATGTTTGTTTTCTTGCTGAAAGGCATGTTTGTAGACATTGTTTGGGTTGTTTATAAATTTGGTTGGGTTCTTTATTTTTTTTCCTTGGAAGTTTTGAATTGTCTGTGACCTATATGGGTTGTTTTGTCAATAGTTTTTATGTTCTTTTCATTTTGTTTGGGTTGTTTTCATTTTGTTTGGACGGTTTCTGAATTGAGTTTGTGAGCGATTTTTCATTCTGCAACTCCTTATACTCCAATATTTTATTGAGAAGGATTTCTTCCATGACTTGGAGAATTCCAAGGCCTGGATAAGTGATGACCATATAGATGCTACACTCGGGGTCATCAATCAAAAGTAGTTGAAGCCCAAAGTTACGTTTGTGGATGCAGCTTTTTTGTGAGCCAAACCACCTCTTCTAATTTCTTTAACATATTCCTTTGTTTTAACTTTCCTCATAATGTTTGGGTTGTTTTTTAACTTGTAGAACCATTTCAAGTGGATAGCACAGGATATGAACCCGAAGCCATGAGAGGAGGGTGTCAAGCTAGAACTCATCAAGTTTGGGCCAGAGTTCTTTAAATACCTCGAAGCAAGAAACCCCACCCTGGTTGCAAGCCGGGGAACAAAGTTGACAAGGTGGTTATATCGATATTTCTGGAGGTAGCCCGACACTAGTGCTCACTCATAATTGAACCACTAACCCTAAAGGCAACAGTCATTGATTCACTTGCTTCACTAGGGGAAAGGATGGAGAATAGGAAAGATGGAATTGCAACCAATAAGTAGTTTGATCAGGTATCTGCTCTCTGAATGGGATCTATGGAAGAAGGCATCTGGGAAGAAGAACATTGTGTGGAGGCCTGCTAGATGAAAAGATGGGTTGTAGGTCACTATCAACAATGAGACTCTACTCTATCTTGACAATGATAGTTGTGGAGAGTAGACAACTGCAGCCATGCAATCCATTCTTACCAGAGAGCTAGCTAACCTTAAGCAGCTAAAGATCGATGGTCTTTGTGAAGACTTTGCTTTGAAAATATTCGCATTAGGTGTCCGAAAATAGATGCTTTGGTGTTGATGGATAGTTTTTTTTTTATATATATAATTTATATTTGCCTTTTGTATGCATACATACCATTTCAAGTTTGGTACATTTCATGGTCATGAATGGACATGTCTTAAACAATCCATTTTTCGAGCACAAAACAACCTGTATAGTGTTAAAAACAACCTATCACACCCACTTCATCAAAGGACGTCTATTAAGTAATCAAAAACAAATATGAACAACCCATTGAAAGTAAACAAAACAACCAAAACATTGTTGAAAACATCCCATCCCACTTCAACAAAGAATGTCTCTCAAGTCAAAAAAACAAAAACAAGTCTAAACAATCTAGTGTGCGTATAAAAACTAACCCATACATTTTTACAGTCAACCCATCCTTCTTCTATGGGGAAAGTTCAGCAAGTAATATATGCAACTCCAAACAACCTATTGAACATACACAAAATAACCTATACATTGTTAAAAATAACCTATGTCGTTTCAATAGAGAATGTAGATCAATGAATACATAAGTGTGAACAACCCAATTAACATACACAAAACAACCCATACAGGATAGAAAACATTCAATTATTCATTATCATCTCCTTGGTTGCTACTGGTATCCGCTTGGGCATCTGACTGTATGCATTGCCTCCTTATGTGACCAACTTGCTTGCATTTTCAGCAGGTCTGTGGGGCCCGGTGCACCGTCACAGTCCTTGAAAGGCTGGTTGAGGGCTGAGAACTATTATCATTGTTCCCCCCATTCTGCTGCAATCCGAAGGGTGTTGGGCATGTCTATCTATTATGACCACAGATATGACACAATACACACTTACGTTGCCTGTGGAACTCATCGGTTGACGGGATTCTCCTGGTACGAGATGTTCCAGCCTAAGCCCTCCAAGAAGATCGTAAGACAATATGTGCTTTAGGATGTTCAGGTACATCCCAATCACATGGGTGTGGCACTAGTTTGATAGACATAGAATATGCTCCAACCCATGCCAAAATCTTATAATACATGACTGTGAACTTTGCAATTCTATCATTGCAACCTGACATGCTGAACACATATCCAAAACAATAAATGAGCGAAATAGTAAAAAACCTACCCATGTTGCGTGTGTAGACAATTAACCCAATACTAAACAAAACAACCAATGTAAACAATTTCAATACCTTAAGGCATCAAGGACATGTTTACAGAGAAGGGAAATAATTGGAATGTGAAACATGTGCACGTGTTATTCACAAAATCTACTTTCCCATTCCTATAACAGCCCAGGACAATGAACTCATATGATGAAATTTTCTTGGTATGAAAATGTCTTCCAACGTGTTTCTAGCATCTCATGGACCACCTTATTGTAATGTTTACGCAGTGTCGTATGGGACGAGATGGCTTCTCGGGAGTGGTCGTGGAACCATTTCATGCACTTGTCTCTAATGAACTCAATCAGGATCGTGATTTGCATTTTTCGAGCCTCAAGCAATATTGAATTCATCAATTCTACAATGTTTGATATCATGCATGTGTACAACATAACTGGTGATTTGACACGGGCCCATCTTTCTGGACCCTTGTTTATGAGCCAGTCATATGCAACCTTTTTCTCCTGCTCTATCTTTGCCATATTTCTAATATAATTAGTCTGTTTATAATGGTTGGCAGCATTGATGAACAGAGATATTAGTAGTAGATTTGGAAATGATAGGTTAAACCAATTTTTAAGGTGATAGAACACTACCTATGTGGTGCCTCATTGTTTGGATATATGTGCATTACCGAACTTCGGATACTGGGGTTGTCATCTGACACAAACATCAATCCATCAAAGGTACATCCAATTGCATCTTGAAGATGAGAAAGAAACCATGACAAGGAATCAAAGTCTTCAATGTGTCTAATCCCAAAAGCCAGGGGATATATCTGGTCATCAAGGAAGAGGAAATGAAAATGGTTATGGACTATTTTTATACTCCCATGGAATGTTCTGCATATCTATTGGGTTGTATTAACACAAAAATTGTATTGTTAGAGTGGAGTATGTAACCTGTTCATTTGCATCTTTACATACCACGATCAATATGATACCCTTAAATCGTCCCTTCAAATGCTTTATGTCAATGCATATCACGAAAACTTCTAAGGTATGCACCATAAGCCCAGAATTAATATTGGAATTGTTTATTATCATCCGTCGCAAGACTGGCATATGTGTCTAGATTCTCTAATGCCAAAGTGTGGATGTATGTTGGAAGGAGTTGAAACGAGTCTTCCAGTGCACCAAAAAAAACTTGCATGGCTTGCTCTTTTGCATGCCAAGCCTTTCCATGTGCACAATCAATCCCAAATTCCTCTTTCACCATAGGAATGACATTGCGTGGAGTATACCTCTTACAGTCACTCCCTTGTATTCTTGAGGACTAATGGCTACCTATTAACAGTTAACTTGCCTTTCTAACCCAAAGTTGTGTGACATTTTGTTGAGACAATGATCATCTCCGTCTTTCAACCTTTTACCACGCATAAGAAAATCACATGGTCGATCCCTATAGCGGACAACAAAACAGTCACGACTGGATTTCCTCAGTTTGATGTTGAATTTATCTTTTAAGAACTACATCTCTATTTTGGTTTTCATCTCTTCTTTGGTTCTGAATATTCTTCCCTTGCAGATGGGATCGAGAGCCAAGAATGTCTCCTTGGTTGGTACTTCTTGCCTATAAGCAGAATCATTGGTAGGTAGGTACGATCCATCGTGGGAGCTGATTCCTACTCATGTCCTTCTCTTATATGTCGTTCTCATGCGGAATGTCATTATATGGTGTGTTGTCCAATGCATGTTTCTTAGTTAGATTGTCATTGGATGGATGGATGTCACATGGGTTGTCGTTGACTGGATCGTTCTCTAATGGATTGTTAACAAATGGACTTTTCTTAGATTGGTTAGGCTCAACAATAATGTTTACGTCTGTGTTGTTATTGTTGCCTCTCCCATCTGTGTAGGTGTTGCTCTCCTCCGTGTCTGGTTTGTTAAATGCTCTGTTGACGTTACATGCGTTTTTTGTGGGTGAGTTGTTTAAAGATGTAGTGTTGTTTTTTAGATTGTTCAAAATTGGGTTGCTCACGGATGAAGTATTCTCTATAGGGTTGTTTGAAGTAGGACTGTGTAATGATGCCATTCCAGGGTTGATGAATACACCAAACCCATCCAGAGCATTAATGTCAGCATCACTAAACAGTCCTTACGGGCATTCACCTACATTTTTCACTACAAGTGCATTATTTCTGTTTGTTTGCACTGTTGTGCATCTGTCATGAGTGATGAAACACAGAAAGACAACCCAAAGAGAATGGGTTCGTCATTGTGGTGGGATGGTACATCATCTTGTAGTAGTGGTCCATCATTGTGCACGAATGGTCTGTCCAGCTCTTTTATTGCCACAAAAATTATGAACGGAAGACTCACAAAAATGAAAGATTTTTGATAGATTGACATTTTTTTTTATGAGGACATGTGGCATTCCATCTAACAATACTTGTGCACGAATTTGTATTTCTTTTGACAAGATATCTATCTCATCTCATGGTGCCACTATCTCCAGCAACCCATCATACGTCAACTTCGAACCAACATTCCATAGGGTTGTATCGCCTCCGTTGTAGGTTCCATCGTCCCATTTTGTGTCTTATGTTAGATACGGTTGAACCAATCTTGAACAACAGAAATGATAACAAGTCATAAGATGAAGATTGGATACCTATCAAATAGGAAAACAACCCACAGTACGAATATGAAAAATCCATATGCTTCTAAAACAATACATGCAATGGACATGAACATAAACAACCATGTGAGTATACTAAAATCAACCCATACTACAAACATGATCAACTGGTACGCTTCAACAACAAAAATGACATTATAGACCACAATGACGTAGCAATGTGATGTGATTTCTCTGAAATGTGTTTCTTTAAAAACACACCAACTTGAGAAATTTTCCCAAGACTCACCTAGAGGTTCAAGTTAGTACAATGACTTATGATGTTTTTCAATCATCAACCATTGTCTTGATGTTGGTAGACAAATCAATACCCTAACCAAAGTGATGAAAAGCCTTAGAGTAGTTGTTCAAGAACCCTAAGAGATTCTATGAAGAACACTCATGAAAGAACAAGTTTGATCCCAAAGGATTTGTGAATTTTATAAAATCATGTTTGTCAAAGTTGTTTGTGAAAGACAAGGAGTATATATGGTTCTAAAACCCTAAATTATCCTAATGATTTTTTCTAAGGGTTTATGTACTTAACTACCCTTAATAAAAGCTTCAAATTACAAAGGAATGGAAGAAAAGGATGAAAATTCGGACAAGCTCGCATCTGGCAGGAGCCCTTCTGACGCCGACTTCAGCATCGAATTTTGCTTCGGATAGCCACTACAACCATTTTGTTTGCTCTTTTGTCCGGTATCGGATAACTGCTGCTCACTCTCCATTTTTAGCTTGTTTTCTTGGCCTTCTTTCGTTCTTTCTTCTTGGCTTGTCATGGCTTGATTTTGGGTGTTCCATAGTGTGTTTTTCAAGCCATCTTCACTCCTTTTTTTAAGCCTATACTTGAAGTATAAATCTCTGTAAGCAAATCTCCATGCATTTGTAAGAACATCTCCAAAGGAACCTTCAAGTTCTTCCATACTTTGAGCCATTTGATCCAAGACTTTCTTCATTCTTGAAGTACTTGTGCATATAAGCATGTTTTCTTCTATAAACTTCATCTTCAATGCACCCTTCCTTTGATGACTTCCATGATAGCTCCACGAATGCTAAGATAGCTCCTTGATCCTTATCATTCCCCTTCACCTCAACAGGATTCATCCTCGAATTCTCAAAGTCCTACATAGAGAAGAGAATTGTCACCATCATGGATTACCATGTGAATCCATGCTCTCAAGAACTGGGCATTGCTTGTCCTTCTTTGGGAAAAAAGTCATGAGGATGTCTTACTCTTTGTTCATTAAAAAGGTTGAGGCCATTCTTCAGTAGAAATGATCCTCATTCCACTTATAATGAACTCATGAACAAGAGCAATATAGCCAAACACAAATATCCAATTAAGGAACCAAGAAAACAAAGATTTTCCATTGAAAGTACATACCAAAAGTCCTAAAGGTTTATGACCCCATAAGGAATTACATAATTGATTTCCAAATCTCCCATTCAAGCACAATAAACACAAGATACTCTACCTTAGCATAACATATACATGCCCTCCATAAAAAACATCAAACATATGCGCGAAATGAATAAGAAAATAACCTCCACATATGCAAGAATTCATAAAATCATCAAGATGGACATCATTATGCTCTTCTAAAAACAGGAGATATTTCGAAAATCTCAACATATCTATCTCTTGGCACAAAACTCAAACCGTAACATCATGTAGTTCCACCAATCATGCCAAATAGAGATTAAGCACATAGCATACTCATTGATTTCATAATCATAAAGTCCAATTTCATTAAAAATCTATTTCTCATCATAAATAATCATTTCACATGATATAAACAAGAAGGCTCCAACAATCATAGGCTTCTTTTTCGTGTATAGTCCTAAGACATACTTTTTAAACAAGACATTCAAGGTTCTAGGACTTACATATCTCACAAAATAAACTTCAGGATTCTCAAGATTTAAAAACTTAAAGACATTATGCTTCGAACGATCAAGAATGTAGAAGATACCAATTCTAAACATATTACCATGATCGTCATAAGCTTTGAATCTTAGTGATGTGTGAAACCGGTACTATCCGGACAAGTTAACACAAACGGGTAGGATTTGGACAAAAGTCAACCCAAATGGGCTACAAGGCCCCATGCCTTTAACACTTGAAAGTCAGACTCACAGAGTCAACGAGGACACATCGGCAGCGACTAGCTACCATTGACCTCCCAGGTTATCGACCTAAAGGTTACCGACCTCCTAAATGAGCTCGAGAGAGGTACCACTAGACCTCGGTTCATGACTTGGTAGCTCCCAACTTGTCACATAAATCTTCCATTCCTCGACCAACGGTGCGCCACACCTAATCACTCCCAGGAGTTGAGGATCACTCAGCTCGACCTCACTAGAAGAGATGTTTGAGACTTTAAGCATCCACGGGGAGGTCGCAAAATTGGTCTGATGGTCGGTTAGTGAGCTCGTAGCTCTCAAAAGAGATGTGAATGGCAAGATCTCTTGTACCAGGGAAACTCCTTGATTCTAGGAGCAATTGGTGAGGGATTTAATAGAATCCCATAGTTATCCTAATTTGGAGCTTAATTCAGAAGGTAACTAATTTTCTCTTCTTCTACTTAATCAAAACACAGACAATCAGTTTAAAAACAAGAAAGGAAGGCAGTCAGAACACGATAGCTTTTTGAGAACAGTCTTTACCTTCAATTATTTCTCAGAATACTAACTTAGGCATCGGAGCTCTTTCCCGAGCGATAGCCCCCTTCGGTGACCATTTCTCTCATTTTCTCAGGCTATTGATGGCGGAGCTTCTTCAAGATTTGTGGGGTGACCCGGTACTCACTTTTGAGGCCCATCACCTCTAGAGCTGTCTGTGGGAAACTGAAACAAAAAGCCTAGCTTTTTTCTCCCATACAAACTAATAAAAACAATCTTGATGCCTTAGCTCACCCTTCACCTGTTCAACCGCCATGCCGTGGCAGACCGCCTACCAGAACATAATTGAGCACCGGTGAAATAGTGCTCGAAGTACCCTCACTGGCACAGGGCCCCAGAAATAATAATCTGGGAGCTAGAACTCAAGAGGACCACTAACGCCCAGCATAGTCTGGTCCATGTCTAAGGGTTCTAGCCAACCTACCGCCGGTGTAAGAAAGGTCGGAGTAGGACGCCCTGATCCTACTACCAACGACAATAGTTCCAAGCCTCCCCCAGGCCGTAGAGATCTGGGAGGACTGAGATAATGATGTCGGTTGACCTCATGGAACGAATGGTGATAGCCCTGGAAAGGATGTCCAATAGACAAGACTATATGTCCACTGGACGCACTCCGAAACTTTCTTCGAGAAGTTCACAACCACCCCGAAGGGTATAGCAAAGCTAGCCTCCGCCTTCGGGGACGAGGAATCACTCCTGACCTCAAGAACCATGTCGGGAAACAGGTTGAGAGTGAGAAAGCCCATAGAGGGGAGCAACCTTGCTAGTTACCGATGTCAAAGAAACGTAGAACCACGAAAGGGGTTACAACCTAAGAGAGACACTTAACAGAGTGGCCATGTCATGCAATCAAGGACAGGATGCCATTGCCGAAGAGAAGGGGAGCAAGGATGCCTCCTTGTTGAAGCCTGATCGAAATGACAGGAGAAAACAGTCGATGTTTAGCCCCCAATCTTCTGAGGAGAGTAATTCCCCTGGTAAAGCAGGAGCTGCAGAGCATTGTGGACCTTATATGGAATTTGCTGTTTTTCCATGGCATTCGAATCTCTAGGATGCCACCAGGCTTCAAAGTTCTATAACTGGAGAAAAAATATGATGGTACTGGGGAACCTTAGCAGCACATTGATGAGTATGTCTCCTATATGGAGATGTTTGCGCACCCTGATCAGGTCAAGTGCAGAGCTTTTCAGTCAACATTGACTAAAAAAGGCCCAGTCCTGGTTCAAGGGCATTCTTGAAGCAAGCATCTTGAGCTAGACACAGCTAAAGGAGTTGTGACTGAAGAATTATCAGAGCAGCATGAGGTGCAAAAAACATATCAAAGACCTTTTCCTCATAAAGCAAAAGGTCGGTGAGAGCACCCGAAGAAATTATACTCATTTCAACGATGAAGCAGTGGAGATTGAGCAAAAAAATGATGCCATCTACATCACTGCCTTCAAGTAAGGGTTGCAAGAGGGTACGTGGCCCTCTGACTGGTCGAGGAGCCAGTTAAAACAATCAAGGAGCTGCAAACGCTCCTAGGAAAACTGATCAAGGCTGATGAAATAGCGATCCAGAAGAAGATCCCTGGTTTCACCTCAACCATCGAAAAAGACAACAGAGGACATCTAAAGAGTCCTCTAAAATTAAAGCGGGATAGGAAAGACCCTCACTCCAAATGAGGGACCTCTGAAAAGAGGAGGAAAACCATCCACGACCTCATGACCACTCCTCTCAAGACGTCACGAGCAGAAATCTTGGTGGTCATGGAGAATTGGGGCCTCTTGAAGCCGTGTAGGCCTCTCAAGAGTCTTGTGGCCAAAAGAGATCCAGCAAAATTTTGCTAGTACCACAAGGATCGTGGTCACCTCACGAAGGATTGCTTCAGCGTCAAGCATGAAATTAAAAGGCTGATAAAGGAGGACCACTTGCAAGAGTTTTTTGCCAAGAATATAGGTCCTGCAAGTCCACCACCACCAGCCCCGCACAACCGGAGACTTCCAGTTGGCGAGTGACGTAGACGGAAGACAGAATCTAAAGATTCGTTCTTATTCAGAAACTTGCAAAACAAGAAACGAAAAAAAAAATGGAACCTGATTCAATTTTCCTTCTAATCAAACTTCAACGCAAGTAGTTAGAAGACGAAAATTAAAATTAAGCGAAAATAAATTTTCGAAGTAGTCGAAAATCGAAAAGCCGAAAAGTGGGAACTTTAATTAAAGTAAAAACAAACCCTAACCCTATTCGGAAACGAAAATTAAAAAAATTGCAAAAATACCCCTAGAAAACAGTAAATTACAAAATTGTCTCTTAAGACTATAAAATTACGACAATGCCATCAAAAATAGAAAATTGCCCAAAACTCCATCCAAACAACTCCGAATGGCGGAAAAATGCCTTGCACCACAGCATAGCAATGACTTTGGATCGTTGGGCCGTTCCAGATCCGAGCTCATTTAAGTTGCCTCGGGAATCATGCCCGGTATCAATTTGGATCATCACCATCAAAAGGCGTGAGATGCTGAACATTAAAAACATTGGAGATACTGAACTCGTCTGGTAATTCAACTTGGTAAGCATTGACACCAAGTTTCTCCAAGATTTGGCAAGGGCCAACCTTCCGGTCCTTGAGCTTATGATACTCACCAGTAGGATTTCGTTCTCTGGTCAGAGAAACCCAAACCAGATCACCTTTCTCAAACTGGACATCTCGCCTAGTCTGAGCATGAATGGAGTATAGATCAACCAGACGATCCTCCACTTTCCTTGGAGCCGAAGCATGATCAGGAATAGCAAGGTCGAGAGGACCCCTCGGATATCGCCCCAGAACAATCTAACAAGGAGAAAATTTGGTGGTCTTGTTCACAGAGCAATTAAACTCGAATTCAATCCTTGCAAGCATAGAATCCCAAGTCCCAAAAGCTTGACCTACGCCCTGAACATGTACCCCAAGGTGCGATTTACCACTTCCGTCTGGCCATCCGTCTGTGGATGATATGGACTGCTAAACTTCAGAGTAGTCTCCATGCACTTCCAAAGCTCTCGCCAAAAATGGCTCATGAATTTCGTATCTCGATCAGACAGGATACTCCTTGGCAACCCAAATCTCCGCACCACATCTCCAAAGTACAAGTCAACAATTTTGCTCGCATCCACAAAATTCTTGCAAGCAATAAAGATAGCCATCTTGCTGAACCTATCCATGACGACAATGATGCTGTCAAACCCCTTCTGCGTTCGCGGCAAACCTAATATGAAATCCATTGACACATCCGTCCATGGCTCTTTCGGAATGGGTAAAGGTGTATAAAGACCCTGATTAGTGTCCCCTCCTTTCAACACCTGATAGACTTGGCATCACTTGACGAAATCTTGGGCACTCTTATCTATTCCCGGCCAATAAAATTTCTCCTTGATCAAGCCTACTGTCTTCTCCTTGCCGAAATGCCTTTTGAGTGCAATTCTTGAACGATCAACAATCTCAACGATGTGTCAGGAATACATAAACAATTACCTCGGACAAGATAGAAATCATGAAGCACATAATCAAACCGTTCCAGCTGCTCTACGGAATTCATAATAGGACCGAAATCTGTATCATCCTGTAGGAACTCTCTCAATCCCTCAAAACCCAAGGTGGTAACCTGCATCATGTTAAGCAATGACTGTCGCCTACTCAAAGAGTCAGCCACCTTATTTGCGACACCTGACTTATGTTTCAAGGTGAATGTGAACTCTTGAAGCGCTGACACCCACTTGGCATGCCTATCACTAAGTCAATGCTGCCCCTGAAGAAACTTCAAAGCCTGGTGGTCAGAATATAACATAAACTCCCGTTGTATCAAATAATGCTGCCAATGTTGAAGGGCTCGGACTATGGCATAGAACTCGATATCATAAGTTGAGTAGTTCAACTTCGGCCCTCCAAGTTTTTCTCCGAAATAGGCTACTGGTTGTCCCTCTTGGCTCAGAACTGCTCCTATTCCCACATTCGAAGCATCACTATCCACTTCGAATACCTTATTGAAATTTGGTAGGGCAAGTATTGGGGCACTCGTCAGCTTTTCCTTTATCACATCAAATGCTTCTTTAGCCGCTTTTGTCCATTCAAACACCTTGGCATTGTAAAGATCAGTCAGGGGTGCCCTCAACACAGTGAAATCCCTGATAAACCACCGATAGAAACTTGATAATCCATGAAAAAACCAAACCTCTGTTGCATTCTTTGGTAATGGCCAGTCACGGATTGTCCGAATCTTAGCATCATCCGGCTGAATCGCACTTGTTGAAACCACATATCCCAAAAATACAATCTTGTTGACCATCCAACTGCATTTCTTCCAGTTGGCAAACAAACTGTGATCTCGCAAGGTAGCCAAAACTAGCCATAGGTGCTGCAGATGTTCTTCCCTCGCCCGACTATACATAAGTATATCATCAAAGTAAACTACCACAAAATCGTTGAGGAAAGGATGCAATACCTGATTCATGACCCTCATGAATATGCTGCGCGCATTTGAGAGTCCGAAAGGCATGACCGGAAAATTTCCCAAAACTCCATCCAAACGACTCCGAATGGCCGAAAAATGCCTTGCATCATAGCATAGCAGTGACCTTGGATCGGTGGGCCGTTCCTGGTCACCCAGTCAATTCGGTGTCTCAAAAGCTCACTTCCTCTTCTTCAAACGTTCTGAGCATCGTGGAGTTGATTGTGGAACCAAAACTTGCTAAACTGACACCTGCCCCACATTTGAACTACCTTGATCAGCAACCAACTCTGCGTCAGCGAGATAAACACCATCGAAAGGAGGTCCAAGCGAGCTAGAGGGGGAAATTCAGAACCCCTGACAGTGTCACTCTAGATTTTTTGACTTCCTATGGAGAAAAATTCTGGTGCACACCGGGGGTGCTGTTAATATCCTATACCTAAAAGCTTTCAATTAGATGGGAATTGACATTAGTTCGCTGATGAAGTCAAACACGGCTCTGACCAGTTTCAATGAGAGCACAAATTATGCCGATGGAATCATGCGGGCTCCACTCATAGTTCACGTGGGCGATCGGGAAATCACCGAGATGATGGACTGGATGGTTGTGGACGCCCCCGGAACTTTCAATGCCATCCTAGGCCGAAGGGGGGAAATGTCCTGAGAGTAGAAATCTCCCTACAACAAGAGAATTCAGGTCGGAGACACTTGGATTGTTCTTGAAGAAGATAGACAAGCCGTTGTTGAATGTTAACTGGCTGAGGGTAATGAGGAGAGCTCGCTAGAGTTCAAGTAAGAGGAAAGCATCGACCTCCTAAAAGAGGACGACCACCTCAGAATCCATTTTGCTTGCAGAGGTGAAAAAGTCTTCCTCAAAACCAAATTCCTTGAGAAAGGAATCAAAATTGTAGACCTCTTACCTCTAAAAATCAAATTGAAACTAGTGGATTCCCTTGAAGAAAACTTGAAGGTTTTCGCCTGGCAGCCCAGCAACCTTGAAGGGGTTAACTGAGCAATTGCTGAACACAGGGTCAGGCTCAAGCCAAGAGTCAAACTAGTGAAGCAAAAGAAGAGAACCTTCTCCCCCGAATGCAATGAGGTCATAGCTCGAGAAGTCCAAGCTCTTCTTGACGCTGGAATTTTGAAAGAAATAGTATACGTTGAATGGTTGGCCAACCAAGTTGTAGTCCCGAAGAAGGAAGGGAAATGGAGGATGTGTGTGGACTTTACCACACTCAACAAGTACTGCTAGAAGGAATCCTACCCCTTTCCTATCATAGACCAGATGGTAGACTCAACAGTTAGGTATCAGTAACTGTGTTTTCTGGATGCTTACAAGGGGTACCACCAAATCCCGATGGCTATCGAGGACATGGAGAAGACCTCCTTCATTACAATGGTCGGGTCCTATTGTTACACCAAGACACCCTTTGGCCTGAAAAATGCAAGAGCATAATTCTAGTGATCAATGCATAAAGTTTTCAAGACATAGCTCGGGCGGAACATCGAGGTCTATGTAGATGACAAAGTGATCAAATCCAAGACCTCAAAGGATCCTATTGAAGTTTCAGACCCTGAAAGTTGCTCACATGAAAATTAATTCGAAGAAGTGCACCTTTGGAGTTTCAGCAGGCAAATTCCTTAGTTTCATGATCTCGGAGAGAGGCATTAATGCCAACCCAGATAAGATCAAAGCTCTGCTATATATGGAAATTTCCTGAAACCTCAAAGAGGTACAAAGCTTGGTGGGAAATTTGACGGCACTGGGGCACTCCATTAGCAAAATGGCAGACAAAGGGGAGAAATTCTATGATACCATAAAGAAGCTGAAGGACTTCTAGTGGACCGAAGACTGCTAGGCAGCATTCGTCAGGCTGAAGGATTTCCAAGGAAAGCCCCTTCAGCTTGTCTCTCCGAGGTTAGAGAAGAAATCTTCATGTACTTGACTGCAACTGAGAAGGCAGTTAGTTCAGTCCTATTAGTAGAAATATCAGGTCACAGTTCCTTGTCTACTGTGTTATTTGTTTGTTTCCAGGTTCGGAGACTAGATCTTTGAACCTTGAGAAGTTTTTGTACCTCATCATTATTACCCCAAGGAAACTAAAGTCGGATTTTGAAGCTTACTCGATAAAAGTCTTAACCAACTTACCACTGAAACAAGCTCTGGCAAAGCTTGAATTATCAGGAAGAACAATGAAATGGTCTCTCGAGCTCCTAGGATATCAAATCCAATTTGAGCCAAGGAAGGCCATCAAAGCTCAAGCTCTCTCAGACTTTGTAGAAGAATGTACCAGAGGTCCATTAGAGCTCACCAGCACTTTTGAAGAGAGTATCTAGACAATGTACACAAATGATTCCACGGAGAAAGAAAATTCAAGTGCCGGAATTGTGTTGATCAACCCTGAGGGAGTGAGAATCCCTTGCTCTGTGAAGTATAACTTCCCAACCTCGCACAACGAATCCTAATATGAAGCTCCCTTAGCAGGTCTAAGGCTTATAAGAGCTCTCAAAGTGCAGAAGTTGCATGTCAAAACAAATTCAAAAGTCATAGCCATCCAAGTCACTGATGAATACTAAGCAGGAGAAGACAACATGACCAAATAAAAAAGAGTAAAGGATATAATGTCTAAGCTTGACTACTTCCTCATTGAACAAGTTCCCAGAGAGCAGAATTTAGAGGCAGACGCATTGTCCAAAGTATATCGAGAAGTGGTTGGAACAAATACCGAGCTGCTCATGGAACAATTACATTCTCCCAGCATAGCTCAAGAGGAGGGTTTGGTCATTGAGGATTAGGCAGACTGGAGATATCCAATCTACAGATTCCTTTAGCATGGTGACCTCCCGCAAGAGCCAAAAGAAGCTTGCCAAGTGCGAAGATGCACACCTCGCCACGTCCTAGTAAAAGATGACGAGGTATATAGAAGGTCATACACTTGGCCACTGCTTAAATTCTTAATCTAGGGAGAAGGACAATATTTCATTGAAGAGATACACAGCGGAATATGTGGATCACATATAGGGGCTAAGACTGCTGCTAGGAAAATCTTGAGGATAGGATATTATTGGCCCTCTATGGTTCAGACGCTGAGGAGGTCATAAAGAAATGCACAAGCTACTAACTGCATGGGAATAAGTCACATCTGCCACCTATGAAGTACTAATCAATCAACATATCAGTTCCTTTTGATATATGAGGCATTGATATCCTAGGTCCCTTCTCGAAAGGAGTGGGGGGTGTGAAGTTCCTCATCCTTGCCGTGGAATATTTCACCCAATGGGTTAAAGCGGAACCAATGGTAGTCATCTTATTGCCAAAAGTCCAGTCATTCATATAGAGGAACATAGTGTGCAGATTTGGCATTTCTTGTGCTTTCATCTCAGACAATGGGTGACCCATTCAAGACCTTCTGCGAAAATCTCAACATTGAATAGAGGCTGACCTCAGTAGCTCATCCCTAAGCTAATGGCTTAGCTGAGGCCACAAAGAGGACGATCCTCGAATTACTCAAGAAGAGACTTATGGAGCTTGAGAAAGAAGGTCACAAAACTGATTGGCCAGATGAGATCCAAAGTTTACTATGGACACATAGAACCACACCAAGAAAGGCTACTAGAGAAACACCTTTAAGCCTGTGTTTCGGAGCAGAGGCAGTAATGCCAGTTGAGGTTGGAATGGCATCTTTAAGACTGACCCAATACGATTCAGTCTCAAACTAGGGGGAGAGAAGGGCATACCTCGACTTACTCGATGAGGTCCAGAATAAAGCAATGGAAGCAGATAGAATTTACAAAAGGTAGGTAACAAATTTTCTCAACAAAAGAATGAAAGAAAGGCATTTCACAGTTGGAGAAATGGTCCTCAAAAGATCAGCAATGGCAATAGACCAAGCTGCAAGAAAGCTAGGAAGGACCTTACATAATCTAAGAGGTACACAAAGGAGGGAGCTACAAGCTCGCTGACCTTGAAGGAAGATAACTCTTAAGGCCTTGGAATACCTGCCATGTAAAGAAGTTATACTCCTAAAGGCCATCTAAGACATTTCAGACATTGCTGGATCATCAGTTGAGCTCAGAAAAACCTGTTAAAAGGACCTCGCCAAGCACGATAGTGAGCTCAACAACTCAGATTCAACAGAGCACAGTTTTAAAGCTAGGTTTCTAAGGCTTACATGGATGTTACGCCTATGTTATTTGCCCTAGTGCCAAGGTTTATATGGATATTACGCTTATGTTTTTTGCTATTATGCCAAAACAAGTTTAAATACATTGTGCAATTGGCAGAAGGAATGAAGCAGTTATGTATATAAAACAGAAGGCCATAAACAGGCCTCTGTGATTATTCAGTACTAGCTGTGCAAAAAACATGAAGAATTGAATATTCAGGGCCTTATTCTATTCAAAATGGATTCTCTATGGAGAAGGGGACAATGAGGAGCTTGAAAACTCCATTGGTGGCCCCGGTGAAGGACTCCTAAGCATTGCATCCCTCTTAGCTCCCTGCCTGGGGCCAACCTGAGACCTGTGGTTAGCAGCTTGTATTCAACAAGGAGCAGGAGGAATTGAAAACTCGACAGAGACTTCAATAGGCGAGGTAGGGGTAGATGCGATAGAGGAAGAAGCTTCACCACTACCCTCGGCTCCTGCTGTGAGGCCTCCACTGATGGGAACTATGTTAGAACCAGATCGGTAGAGCCAACACTCATCCCTCAGCATTACCAAGACAAGAGGAAGAAATAGAAACTACCAAAGGAAGCAATCAAGACCAAGGAAGATGCTTACTAGAATTAGTTATCCTCAGGCTTGTCCTGACCTAGGGGAGATTGCGTAGAACCCTCTCCTTAAACCAGTAACGTTGAGGAAAGACCTTGGCCAAACCTCAGAAGTGCATCTCATCCCCGGCCCTACTAGAATAGACCAGTCCCATCATGAAATCCCTATGCTGCCTTAGATCAGGGGTCAGATAGGGATGCTCGTTGAAGAAGGATCGATATAGATTCCAGCTTGGATATCTCTGCATTAGATTGTCTGAAAGGCGAGCGAAAAAGAAGATCGACTTCCACTCCCTCACTGAAGACTGCAAAGGACCACTAATCTGTACCGAGGGACAAACCTAAGGTAGCCTCTGGAGGAGCTGAAGACTGATGGGGCCTTCAGTTTGAAACAGCATCTAAAGAGCTCCAAAGAAACTGGAACTCTATAGAGATGATAGATTGCTATGAAAGCGACTGCCATCTGAAGAGTGTTTAGGATAAGCTGGGCTAAGGGTACCCTCCCTAAAGAAGACAATGTCAAAAAGTAGAGAATGGAGGAAAGAGAAAAGAACTTTCGTTCCTAGCTGTAGTGGCAAAATCGCCCATCTCCAGTTCCATCTCCCTTCTAATCTCCATAATATCAGTGGGAGTCAAGGAAGAAAACTGTGAGCCAACCCCAACCTCATACAGGTCATATTCCAGACCTGGCACAAGAATGTCCTAGGGTAAGAGAGGAGGAGAATAAAAAGTCCCATTTTCCATAGAGAAAATGGAAGGAGACTCAGCTTCAAAAACAACGAACATGTTTGAAAAAACTACTTGGACGAAGATTCAAAGTAAACAGAAGCAAAGGGGAAACAGCGAAAGGAAAATTGACACAAAAGTGTAGAAAGGCTACAGGGAAGGTCAAAATCGCTAAAAGAATTGTGATATAGGTGACACCAAAGACCTGTTGAGATTCTGGGTGGAAACCGTTGAGATAGAAACAGTTCATTTTCGAACAAAGTGAGTGGCATAGCCTCCCAAATGCAATGAGCTCCTCAATTTTCCCTCCAAGAAGCTAAAGCTGGCCATCTGTTCAAGAGTTGAAAACTCTTCAGTCCCCTCTCAAAAAATAATAAGAATGGAGAGCTTTTCTTGAATCTGAAATGGGCAGATGTTGCTGAAGTTGAAACGAAGCAATTTTCCGATCTAAGGCCAGTGATCAGTCGTCCAAAAACTAGGGAGATTCATCTTCTTCCAAAAACAGTCGTTGCAAGAAAATGGCGCCACCTTTCAAGAGCCACGACCTTCAGATGGTAACCCTTAATACCTGAAGGTAAGCCTCACAGCATTTGCAAGAAAATAGCTCAACCTCTTAAGAGTCGCGACCTCTAGATGGTAACCCTTAATTCCTGAGGGTTAGCATTACGAGCAGTTGCAAGAAAACAACTCAACCTTTCAAGAGCCTCGACCTTTAGATGTTAACCCTTAATACCTTAATGTCAGCCTCATGAGCAACTGCAAGAAAACATCTCAGCCTTTCAAGCCGCAACCTCTAAATGGTAACCCTCAATACCTGAAGGTCAGCCTCACAAGCAATTGCAAGAAAATAGCTCAACCTTTCACCTCAATACCTGAAGGTCAGCCTCATGGGCAGTTGCAAGAAAGCAGCCAGACCTTTCAAGGGTCGGGACTTAGAGATGGTAGTCTTTAACACCAGAAAGTCAGACCTACGACTTAGAGAAGGTAGTTCACAATACTCTAAAGTTAGACCCACGACCTAGAGATGGTAATTACTAATGCCTGAAGGTAAGGCCCCCAACCTAAAGATGGTGACTCCTAACCCCTAAAGGCCAGGCTTGCGACTTAGAGACGGTAACTTCTAATACTTGAAAGTCAGAATAGCGAGTCCCGAGGTACGAGTGGGCAAGGATTTCCTACCACCGACCTCCAAATGTGCACAATAGAGGCCTCACTAGACCACGAACTTTGACTCCCAATCCTGCTCTTGTACTTTCGATGTCGTGACCAGGTGTGTGCAACTCTGCTTGAGGCCAAAAAATAATTAGCCAGCTTGTAGCTCTCGCCTAGAGACGCGAATGGAAAGGTACCCCCAAAGTTAGCCATTACAAGGAATCGACGAATGTGCTAGTGGCTATGACTTGAGGATGGTAATTTAGGCACCAACGACCTCTGAGCTCGCTGGGTCGAAAGGGGGGTAATGATGGGTGAAACGGGTACGACCTGAACAAGTCAACACAAACGGGCAGGACTTGGACAAAAGTCAACCCAAATAGTCGAAAAGGCCCCATGAATTCAATACTTGAAAGTCAGACTTACAAAGTCAACGTGGACAGGTGAGCAGTGACCAGCTACCATCGATCTCCCAGGTTATCGACCTCCTAAATGAGCTCAAGAGAGCTACCACGAGACCTCGGCCCACGACTTGGTAACTCCCAACTAGTCTTATAAATCTTTCATGCCACGACCAATAGTGTGCGACTCTTAATCACTCCTGGGAGCCAAGGAACACTTGGCACGACCTCACCAGAAGAGATGTTCGAGACTCTCAATGTCCGTGGGGAGGTCGCGAAGTTGGTGTAAAGGTCAGTTAGCGAGCTCGTAGCCTTCAACAGAGACGAGAATGGCAAGATCTCTTATCCCACGGAAACTCCATGATTCTAGGAGCAATTGGCGGGATTCAACAGAATCCCATAGTTATCCTAATCACCTACTGTTATGTAATGCAGAGCTTAATTCAGAAGGTATATGATTTTCTCTTCCTCTACTTAATCAAAAACTGACAATTAGTCTAAAAACAAGAAAGGAAGGCAGTCAGAACATGATAGCTTTCCAAGAACAGTCCTTACCTTCAATTATCTCTCAGAATACTAACTTAGGCATTGGAGCTCTTTCCCGATCGACAACCTCCTCTACTGACCATTTCTCTCATTTTCTCAGGCTGCTGACCGCGGAGCTCCATCAGGATCTGTAGGGTGACTCGGTGCTCACTTTTGAGCCCTATCACTTGGAATCTCATGAAAATATGGAATCCAAGCATTCATGTTATTATATATGTCGTGAAAGTTAAAATTTCAACTAAAGTTAACCTCTCGACATGACATGGTTCATCATCAATCTCTAACAAGCAATTATTCTCTACAAGAATGAGTTTTCTTCTTATATGAATCACAATGAAGTGCATCTCAAACAAGATAAATTTAGAATTAACAATGAGTATGTACATTAGACCACAAAGATATAAATGGTTACCAAGAATTGTAACATCAAAGATCCACAATACTCAATCATCTAAAATAAAATTCGAAACTCTACTTATATATGATTCAAAGATGTGATTCAACAGGAAATTCAAGTAATTCAAACCATGAGAATACAACTCCAAGCTATCACCAAGAAGATCAATGGTCAACAAGTCATACATAAAATTCTTAGGTGTAAACAAAGCATTTTCTCCAATCAAAGGTTTAATATGCTTATAGAATTCAACATAATCAACCAGTTTACCAACATTAGCGCTTCATTCAAAAGGCGCTTCGAGACATACAACTTATTTCCCAATGCATGAATCTTTTTTCTAGAACCATATTCAATCACATTTGACTCCTTCAAAAACTCAAAATCCATGAAAACAAGACTTAAAGAAGTATAAGACTTTCTTTCTCTAATCAAGGAATCATTTTGCTCAAGAATTTCAACAATGGCATGTTGTTTATGAACATCATAAGCATTTCCACAATCATACTTAATTATAGAAAACATACTTTCATGCTTAAAGTTCAACAAATTATCACCAAGTGTAGAGATTTGAGTGTACCACTTTAACATCTCACTCATTATCATGTTATCCCTGCCTTCATTCAACTTGATTATGCCTTCAAAGCCTTGCAACCTAGATAAGGAAACACTAGAAAAAGGATGGTCAATGTTAGAAGTAGGAATATAAATCATTTTTGTTAATCACTAAAGCACTCTTATTCTCTCTTTCTTTTTCATATGAGCTCTCCTTTTCTTCTCTCAACTCCTTTCTTTCAATTTCATTCTTTTCTTCTCTCAATCTCATATTCTTCCTCAAGCTCATTCTCATATTTCCACCCAACTCCACTCTCATGTTCTTTTTCTTCCTTCGCTTCACATGAGATCTCTTGGACTTGCTCATTTCCCACAATTTCTTGAAGATCCATTTCACCTTTAACTTCATTGGTAATTGAGGTGTCTTCATTTTTGGGCTTCAAGCTCTCCCATGTTGGGCATTGCAAAATACCATCTACATGTTCATTGCATTTGAACCACTTGGGATCTTGACTTCTGGGAAGTTGTGCTAATGTCTTTCTCCATTCTCCATGAGTCACCTTCACCTCTTGCATTTGAGGTTTGGGCTCCTCTTCTCTTGGCCTTACATTTTGCACTTTCATTGATGAAGAGATAACATGATGTGAGCTCTCATAAGATCTCTCATATGAGCCCCTTCCATTGGACACTTGTCTTTCATCATGCCTCTTTGGTGGTCTTTCATTCCTCATATGCCTTCTATGTCTCAATGGTTCACCATGTTCATTGTAGTAAGAACAAGAGTATTCTTCCCTTCTTATCCCCCTTGAGCTTCTTTTAACTTCATGGTCACAATAAGCTTCATCAATACCCTCCATTTGTTCATTCCTACTTCTTGGTAGACTCTGTTGATATTGTCTTCTATCAACTCGTTGATATGACACATACACTCTAGAAGAACTAGGTTGACATTCATCTCCCCTTACTCCTTGTTGCACTTGTTTTCTAGGAGTCTCATATTGGAGCTCATCTATCTTTCTTTCAAAGTTTTCAACTCTTGAGTGGAAGTCCTTTGTTATTTCATTCATGTTGTTTGAGAGTTCACTTGCCATTTGCTCCATTCGTTCTAAGATGGTGGATGGAAATGCATTGTTAACTCCCATATTTGATGCTTGTGAATATGATGAAGATACTCCTCTAGTCATGATTTATCTACAAAGAAAAATAGGGAAATATTGAACCTTACTTGTCACTCATGTATCACACTTTCCATTGACTCTTTCTAGCTTTATTGAACTCACCACCCTTAAGCCTATTTCCACTCTAGCTCTCTTTCAAGTTCTTAACCAACTCAATTGGGCAATGCAAACACTTCAAACAAATGCCAAGTAATCCACACAACTCAATTCAATTCGCCAACATATGATCAACAATTAAGAACCAAATAGATAGAATTTCAATTACAAGGTCAATGTAAGATGAAAACAATTGATCAAATTCTTGGAGTTCAAAGAAAATTTCATAAAGGCATTTTATCAAACACCTAGAGGGCAATGAAAATGTGATCCAATTTATCAATGAATTCAACAAACCCAATTCCCTTGATTTCAAATTTGATTGATAATAGGCAATTCAATCACAATAAAACTTCAATTCAGCTTCAACACAATCAATTTCAATGGAAAATTCAACAAGAAATCTCATAGTAGCATTCAACTTTGGCACATTCATTTTTCTCTTTTGTGCAATATTTTTTTCTTGTCCTTTTTTTTAATCTTTTTATTTTTTGTTGAGTTTTTGTTTAGTAGAGATAGAGGATAGAAGTAGAAACACCAAACATATAGAATTACCCCTTGTTTTTGGCCTTAGACTTAATTCAGACAATTACAAAGGATCACAGGAAGAAAATAGGATAAATGTAGAGCAAACAAATCACAAAAACACATATATAAGATCATAGATTTCAAGAATTCAAAAATGACCTTAAGCACTAAAACAAAGAAAGCAAATAAAGATAGGCAAGCCTTAAGATGAAGAACCTTGGCTCTGATACCAACACATGATGTGATTCCTTTGAAATGGGTTTCATAAAAAATACACTAACTAGAAGAATTTTTCCAAGACTCACATAGAGGTTCAAGTTAGTATAATGACTTAGGATGTTTTTCAATCATTAACCATTGTCTTGATGTTGGTAGACAAATCAACACCCTAACCAAAGTGATGAAAAGCCCTAGAGTAGTTGTTCAAGAATCCTAAGAGATTCAATGACGAACACTCATGAAAGAACAAGTTTGATCCCAAACGATTGTTGAATATAATAAAATCATGTTTGTCAAAGTTGTTTGTGAAAGACAAGGAGTATATACAGTTCTAAAACCCTAAATTAACCTAATGATTCGTTCCAGGAGTGTATGTACTTAACTACCCTTAATACAAGTTTCAAATTACAAAATTAATGGAAGAAAAGGATGCAAATTCGGACAAGGTCACGTTTGGCATTAGCCCATCCGACGCTTCCGGTGCCAGCTTTAGCACCGGATCTAGCTCCGAATCACCATTGGAACCATTTTGTTTTCACTTCTGTCCAACTTGAGATAGGCCACCGGACAGCTATTGCTCACACTCCATTTTTGGATTGTTTTCTTAGCCTTCTTTGGTTCTTTCTTCTTGGCTTGTGATGCAAGAACAATTTTGAAAAACGGCTAAACAGAAAGAAGAACTGGAAATTGGTGAAAAATATCCAGTTTTCAATTCAACGACAAAAGTTGGAAATTATCACATTTTTAAAAGCCTCTTGTATATGAAGACAAACTCGAAATATATAACTTAAAACCTAACCTAATCCTAATCGGAATCAATTAAAAGAATCCTACTTGAAATTAATTAAAAGAATTGTAATCGAAATTAATAAAAAGAATCCTAATCAGAAATAATAAAAAGAAACCTAATCTGATTTGGAAATAACAAATAACAAAATTACGAAAATATCCCTAGAACATAAAAAAGCCTAAAAGTCCATCAAAATGATCCCGGATGGTCCAAAACTGTCTTAGGCCATAGCTAAGCTATGTGTTTTTTCCATTTAGCCATTTCCAATTGCTCAGCCAAATTTGAGCTCATTCCAAGCTCTAGCCAGCATGTATCATCCTCCCTAGTTAGGAAAAGATTCGTTATCGTATCTGATTCTTCTCCAGCCTAACAAGGCACTGCCCTTCTTCAACCATGACAATCTGTAGGGCTGCGAGTGCTGAATTGCTTCCAAACCCAATTTTTATACCATCGTTGTTCAAACCACATTCTCGCAACTAATGCCATCAATGATCATTCTGCAAACCTTCATTAGAGCAATACATCGAGTGTGGAAGATATTTTACCGCAACCAAGACGCATCTTCTGCTGCCGCCTCACTTAGAACTCGCCGAATCACAAGGGATTCTTCCGAATCAGCATATACAATGTCCTCCTCCTTCGATGCATCATCAGGCTCCTCTTTATGCTCATTAAACACTGGCTCAAGGACCTCCTTATTGAGTGTCATGAATTGCCTATTTGGGCAGTCTGCAGCAAAGTGTCCAATACCTTGATATTTAAAATAGTGTTTAGCTGCCGCCACCTCCTTTTCCAAGTTTCGCTATGCTGTCCGTCCTTGACTATTGACTTACCCTTGTCTCCTTTACTCACAGCAGCCGTCACTGCTGAAGAGGATCGTCCGCTAGGGTTCTCCTGAAATCTGTTCAGAACCTGCCTTTCCGTCTAAGCTACCCCTCGACCTTCAGGGCTAATCTGCAAACATCTTCATATGTCCAATAATGCTAAAGTTGGACCACATCAGCAATCTCAAACTTCAAGCCTGCCACAAATCACACCACCGTTTGTTCATCTTCTTCAGCCACATCGCACCTCATGCATAACCGATCAAATTCTGCAATGTACTGTTCCAAAGACAAATCAAGCTGCCGAACAGAATAGTATTCAATAAAAGCCTCCTGCCGATAGTGAGTCGACATGCACTTTTTCTGCTGCAGTTTCTTCATCTTATCCCAAGTCAAAATTTTCGACTTCCTTTCTTTTGTGCGCTACTTCTTAACAAGCTCCCACCAAATCGAAGCATGCTTTCACAATTTAATTGCCATGATCTTAAGCTTCTGTTCTTCCATCAAATCTCGAAGATCGAAAATTCGCTCAACCTTATGTAACCAATCTATAAATTCATCCGAATGTTCCCTGAATTCAAAATCGGGAATCTCGATTTTCATGCCGAAATTCTAGGCAGAAGATTGTTGTCGGCCCTGTCGTTCAGATCTGTTATGCCCCCCCTCTGTTCAACGCCGCAAATAGGTTGACATCTTCCTCCTCATCGTCGAACTCAACCTCCGATTCCACCCCTACCTCGGATTGAACATCCAACTGCACCTCCGCCAATTGCCCTCTCCAAGTCCTGGATCCACCTTCTCTATTCTTCCTTTTCGTTTTCTCACAGGTCTAGTTGATGAATCTGTTCAACTTCCTCAGGAACGACTCCACGTCTAATTCCAACACGACGCCATCCATGACATCCAGCATGAATCTGTTCAGCCATTTATTCAAGCAACCTGTGCTCTGATACCAACTGATGCAAGAACAATTTCGAAAAACTAAGAAACATAAAGGAGAACTGGAAATTGGTGAAAGCTATCTAGTTTTCAATTCAACTACAAAAGTATGAAATTATCACATTTTTAAAAGCCTCTTGTATTTGAAGACAAATGCGAAATATATAACCTCATCCTAATTGGAATGAACTAAAAAAATCCCACTCGTCATTAATAAAAAGAATCTTAATCGAAATTAGTAAAAAGAATCCCAATCAGAATTAATAAAAAGAAACCTAATCCGATTCTGAAATAACAAATAACAAAATTATGAAAATATTCCTAGAACATAAAAAAAGGACAAAAGTCCATCAAAATCATCCTGGATGGTCTAAAACTGTGTTAGGCCATAGTAAAGCTACGGGTTTTGTCCATTGGGCCGTTTCCAGCAGGTCAGACAAATTTGAGCTCGTTCGGAGCTCGAGCCAACCTGCATCAGTTTGCCATGGCTTGATTTTGGGTGTTCCATGGTGTGTTTTTGAAGCTATATTCACTCCTTTTTTTAAGCCTACACTTGATGTATAAATCTCTATAAGCAAATCTCCCTGCATTTGTAAGAACACCTCCAAAGGAACCTTCAAGTTCTTTCATTCTTGAAGTACAAGTGTATATAAGCATGTTTTCTTCTATGAACTCCATCTTCAATGCACCCTTCCTGTGATGGCTTCCATGATAGCTCCACCAATGCTAAGATAGGTCCTTGATCCCTATCACAATGACCATAAACAGTCCAGTAAACCTAACCCAACCTCACTTAACCTAGGTTATCTTTCCCAGCATGCATGGAGCCATAACCACTGTTGCTTTCCGAAATACAACCCATTTGCAAGAAAATTTGTGCAGTATAGCATTTTAACACCTTGATATACCACATAAACTTGGACATACAAAAAACACTAATATAAAGGTTACCCATTGATTTTTTTCTTCATGAATACAAACTTATTTGCCATTATTTTACTCGAAGACAAAAGCTTATGCTTTTTAAAGGATGGAGCAAGGATTGCACGACAACAAACCGAAACCTGATTTCACCAACTATTTATTTTCACTTTTTTGTGCACAAAGAATACTTCTTTATGTTGGATTAGTTCTAAAGGTTATGTCTTCTAACCGATTTCAAGTGAAAAATCAGTTCTTTTGACGACAATAACTGATGTCCAGTAGAGAGTGGGTTGGTGCAAAGCGAGTGAGCATGCAGGAGAGGAGAAGCCGGATTTCAAATTAAAATTGTAAAATAAGAGTGTTTGATTGGGCTTGTAGGTGGAGTGGTAAATGGGTAATTGTGCATGACAAAATGGACATATTTTGTAAATCTTAAAACTTTGTCGTCTTTTTATTTCCTACTTTCCAGAGTGGACATCTAGTGGAATTTGCACTTCTTTAATTTCTTTAGAGTAAATCTATATTATACTAGTAAGAACACCGTCTATGCCAGATGTCAAAATATAATTAGGCCATGTGTCTAAGTTAATAAGTACCAATCTATACTAGTTTTGAAATCTTCGAATTCACCGTGTCAAAAGTCTCAAAAGTTGATTAGAATGAAATGCAATCCAGTGCCCAACTTCCCTTTGGATTCCATTTAGATCTAAATCGAACTGAAAAGATAAATCGTCCCTCTCAATTATCTATTACATGGGAATGGCTAGCATCCTTAACTCTTCAAGTCTAATATGTATAAGTCGGGAGAAGTTGTTCTCCTAAAAACAAGGAAGAACCCTAAAATGAAGAAATAGAATTTTGTCAATTAATTTAGGTTTAACTAACAATATAGTCACTGAAGTTTTACTTTTCTTCAAATTTGACTATTAAAGTTTATAATCAGTTAATTTGACATTTACATTGAGTGTTTTAAAATAGTTAGCCATTATACTTTGTATTTTTAGATAATTTAGTCACTCTTTGGTGGTTCGACTGAATAATAATCATGAACGTAATTTATCTTGAGTGATAATGTAGCATAACTTTCCATATCATCAAAAATTTTAATATTGGCCTCGAGAATTTGCATCATTTGATCAATTTTTTCTTTTATCTCATTTTCTTTTGACACATAATTTGAATGATATGAAATAAACTTTTATATTTAATTTAGCCAATTAGGAAAATTTTAGTGACATTCCAAATCACATGACATTATTATTAACGAAGATTCATTACATTTGTAATTATTATTTGATAGAATATCCACAGAAGGGTTAAAATGCAAAGTATAATGATTAAATTAACTGGTTTTTTATTTCAATGGCCGAACTAAAAAAGGTATCAAGTTTAGTGGTCAATATGTTAGTCGAGTTGTGATACCCTGCCTCTGTGGGCTAGATTTTTTTAAGATCCAAATTAGTCAAGGTCTTTTTAGCATAATGTCCTATAGGTTATTTATTTTAATATTAGAATTGGGGCTCCTTTTATTTCAAGATTCACGTATAATCTAAATAGGAAAGAAAAGAGAGAAAGCTCTATGTTAGGAATCAATCTATCGTCATTTCTGAGTCACACTAATAGGATAAGATTTCAGATGAACTTAGATTTGAATTATTACTTTTGACAAAGAATTTTAAAAATAAGTCTCAAATTTCATCTAAATTAGATAGGGAACATGTTCCACGATTTTGTTTGAAACCATTAAATATGGTAAAAAAACTCACCAAACCTTTCTCTGTAATGCCTCACAAGGACGACAGATACGCAAAAAAAATATCTACAAATAAAGATAGCAAAATGTAAAATGGGCAATAGAGAACCGTCTCCTCCATATCCAAAGAAAGACTAGTCTCCCACAATTTGTAGGTGATCTCACTCATCGAGTAAGTCATCCTGGTCAGGATCCCAATCCATATTTGCTCCTCCTGATCTGCTAATTCCTGTAAATCAACAAATATGAATTTCATGTAAATGAATCCAACCATCTATTTGATCTACAATTTATCAGGCTA